>SDVV010014395.1:0-14818 GCA_016164225.1 Gammarus roeselii | reverse complement strand
ATTTATGCATGCTTTAATTAGATGAAAAAACATCCCCCCGTAGAGTAATATTAACTAGTTTATTATAAAGGAGTGAGGGACCGGATGACGAATTTGGGACATCCACGGATGCGGGTGAGAATGTGGATATCGGAATTTTTACATCCGCAGATGCGGATGCAGACAGTAACGAGTCTATCCATGTGAATGCGGATATTTCACTATATTATTATTGCACAACAAAATAAAAACAATTACATAAACTCCATATCTGATAATTACCTTTTCGTTGATAGATTAACGACAGGGTATTACGAACCCGAATTAGCAAACAATTTTGTAAAATGAACAGATGTATATACTCCCCCAATCTGAACTCACGGAATAATAAGAGCAATAGCAAATGACATTTATTTCACAATGAAATGAAAATTCAACTCGTATCAAGGTTTCTGCTCGCGTTATAGAATAGAGTTTTATTTGTTGTACCGCTTCTGTATGGACTTAAATTCGCTCAAAAAAGATGTAATGCATGTGGGTGCATGTTAGGGGTCAGGCCCTATGATTGCAGCATTGCCCTATGATTGCAGCATCTATCTTTCAACTGCTTGAATTTTGGTGTAAATTATCTCAAAATTATTTCATAGCTTCGTGTAACACTCAAAGTTTCTTAATTGCCACCAGAATTAAGTTAACTGTTATCTACCAACAGCACCCACTGATAACAGCTTTAATTTTATATGTAGCGCAGACTTTTGACTACTTTGTAGCTGCACTATCTGCTGGTTACTAAAAACTTGTTTCGGTGCAGCGACGTTTGATTGAAGCTCTCAGGCAACAAGCGTCCCTACGCTTCTGAACCCTGTTGTTTAAATCTCGTGTACAGGGCACGTCATGGCTTACAAAACTGGCGATCGTCCCAATCCGAGCTCGATACGATCTGCCAGAGAGTGTTTGTTCATCGAGAATAATAAGTTATGCTGTTAACTAATATTCAACTATCAGTCGTTGAAATCAGTTCCAAAAAAAGTATTATGTCGGGTCAAGTTTTGATCTAGTATGAGATCTCCCCGTCGACCACCATCCAGCTTGGAGGGATGCGGCTCTGGTCCTATAAATGTAGCAGAGAGCAGCGATAGATGCTCTGGTCCTATAAATGTAGCAGAGGGCAGCGATAGGTCTTCTGTTTTGTTTAAATTAATTGTACACTTCGTTATTTTCATTATTGTTATAAATTTTATTTGTTTTATTATTCTCATCCTACTAATAATAATAATAATATTATCGACATAACTAACAGAAACAATAGTAATCAAAATTTCATTTTTGATATCGCATACACATAAGAGGATACAATATAATACCAATTTGTAAAAATGTCATACAAAAACAGAATTTCAAGTTCAAACGTAGCACAGTCATTTGTTCAGGCGTAACTAATTGGTCAAAAATGGTTTCATTTTTGCAGGAAACAAAAATGAAACACTGTAAAATAAATCTAAAAATATAATATTACAAGCAATGTGTGTACTTCGATGTAATAAATACAACATCTAGTTCATGAAAACAAAGTTTCGGAGGCGAAGGAAAGCATCGTGTTACCGAATTTCCAACTAAATAAAACTAATTAATGCTCTACGACAGACTTCTGTGTCCGACAAGCGAGATGGAACAAACACCGCCGTGTCGATTGATGTAAAATGAATCAAAGTAGGTTGACCACCCCAAGACACTAAACACTTCATGTAAATATACACATAAATGTTCAAACGGACTACACAAAGGAAAAATCTACAATTTTGTGTGCAAATCTATTAGGCCAACACTGGAGGCACTGCCGTAATAGACAGTATAGTATATTAACGAAATAAATTAACACACTGTTCGCGTCAGGTTATCTTTAAGGCCTCATTAGAGATGTTAAGGGAAGAGTATTCCTCCAAATTCATTGTAGGCTCGTTCCTCAGTCTCACCCCCTGGTACATGAAAGAACTGGAGGAAAAGAATTTCCTCACTCATGGACACGTTTTCGGAAATGAGTACTAAAAAAATCGAATAGCGACCAAACATTCAGAAACTTAGGAGAAGAGCAGTATAGAGGAAACATATTCATACCAGCCCGAGATACGAATTTTAACGCATTTCCTTTGCATAGAGCTAATTCTTCGCAGCCGTCTTAATGATTTACCTGACGAAGGCGTGAGTTGCTGCCTATACCGGTCGTTACAGAGGAGTGGCCAGGCTGTATGCATTGTCTCTAGTGTATCTGTCGTACGTTGACCTATAACGCATTAATGATGTTATTCGGAAAAACATTGAGAGAAACCAGGTCTAATGGTGCTGCACAGAGAGTTGTTATCTTTAAAATGACCAAGAGGCACTTGAATCTTCCTGCTGTACCGTTGCCTGGAGTCGCCATCACTTCAATTACAGGCAGCAACGGCTGCCTCGCTTCGGCATGGGCAGGTTAAAAAATTCATCAATACTTATGTTCCCCACTGCAGTTTTCTCCAGACAAAATGTGAAGTTTGTTCGGAAATGTTAACTTACACGGTGAAGTGTTAGAGACCAAGGCGATGAACGTAACGGATGTTATGGAACCATTTGTTGCTTGTGACTGTATTTGTTTGTGTGACAAGAGACGGGAGATTAGGTGACAAGTGACGGAAGATTGGGTGACAAGTGACAGGAGATTAGGTGACAAGCGACGGAAGATTGGGTGACAAGTGCCGGAAGATTGGGTGACAAGTGACAGGAGATTAGGTGACAAGCGACGGAAGATTGGGTGACAAGTGACTGAAGATTTAGTGACAAGTGACTATATTTAGCTACAAATCCCCGTGTGATCGTGTTCTTTAGAGGACGCACCTAACATATTACTGGAACCTTCAACTGATCCTCTGAATATAAAAAAGTCTTCCCTTTCAATTGGGTACAGTGGAAGTCAGCATGATTTCTGGAAGGCTGGAAAAAAGTTCTTCAGACAATCTCTACAACAAGATTACTTCACATACCAAAGGCGCTCTTGTGTTGTAGGGTGAGGGAGAAACGCTCTGAAAATAATACTGGAGTCAACGCATCATGAACATTGTAGCCCGCAAGCTCAAAACCTGTGCACGCCCTGAAGTAAATGACTGTTCCATACGAGCACCGGTCAACGTATAGTGTAAGTCCAACGCAGTTGCTCTGAACACAATACTAAGGTACACTCAAATAAACAGTAAAAAACTCCGACCTAATTTATAGCAGAAGTCCTTCATAAAATGAACGCGAGCTATGAGCGATTCAAAGGGTCGACTTCTTTGAAGAAACTGACAAAACACAACTACATTTGAGTCGAAAAGAGCATGAGTGTTGAATAAAGGGGTTCCATCCTGCTGCAATAACAGCGAGTATTGAACTGGAAGGACGGCGCTCTCTAGTCAAAGCTGGTTAACTAAATAACCAGCTTCTCGTCGACTTTCACGAGCATTTACTCGCTGACAGGCTATCTAGCCAAAATAATGCTGGCAACTGAAACCATAATAATGGAAGTTATGAGAGTTAGTCAAATATGGCTTAGATCATCCGCAGACTAGACATGATGCAATGTAGTTTGGTAGTAAAGAAGATGGAGTCGCAGCAAATGAATTCCGACTGTCACAAAGATCACGATTGAGACAGAATTTATGTGCTGGTATTCCTTAAAATGTGAGAAAATATGTGACGTTCCCTACGGCACAAGATGAGATGTCATGTATCACCAACGTTCATTCTACAATAATTTGAGTGGTGTTGTTCCAAAAAAGTTGCTACCAACACAATTTGAGAGGTGATGTTTCCCCAATATTACGTCTACCACAATTTGAAGGATGATGATTTAAATCGCATATGTTTTCCAAACACAATATAGGGGATGATTTTCCGCGAACGTTTCCACTTTCGTAATATGTATTTTGGAACCAATAAATTTATCGAATGTTTTTCATTTCATTTTGTTATTTCTTTCCACAAGCCCAAGTATCTCGGCAACAGACCGACGGGGTCATCTATGTAGCGAGGTTTGTGCCGCCGCTTTAGAGAGATAGCATTGTGAGGGAGACGGGCAAACAAAGCCGCTTAAAATAACACAAACATTATTATCTTTTTACTGCGGGCAAGGCAAACTAACGAGGCAGTATTTCTAACGAATAAGTACTTTCCAGGTTCTCTTGTCTTGGCCGAGAGTAAAGCTTAAAAATAGTAGTAAATCGCGGGCTTCATAAAAAGCGGGAAGATATTCAGGCCTGAAATTTCGAATTTAATATAAACAATTTGGCAAATCATGTTTCGGACAAAATATTTCAAAAATTGCTTCATAAAAATAGACGGGTAACATGACAATGATAACAGCTTGACTAGAAGATTCAATATAACGCGGTAAATAACAGATTGTTGAAAAAATATTAAGGTCGTTCAATGAGCTGGAAAGTTGGACCGCGAAACAAGAGGTATTTGATTTGCTGCTGTGAAGTATTGTTGCAAGATAAAAAGATGGAGAAAAAAAATAATAGAGACCCGTGTGTTTAACTAGACATTTTCGGAATATTTACTGAGAAGTGCTAACAAAACGCCTCAGTCGGTCAGCGTTGACATCAATTCGGGCAACACTGTGTTCTAAGAGATGGCAACAATTAAATCACTTGCTAAGTGAAAATCCCCGCCCGTTCACGAATGTCACAGCGGGTCGTTATACCTGGCGCTAACTTCTTTTACAGCTAACATCAGACCAGCCCCTTTCATCTCCCCCAACTGTCGTATCAGCCACAAGTTGTTCCAACAACCAGACTATGGTATCATTTTTTTTAACAGCAAACAATCAAAACATCCCTCACTCTGAACAGCCACTGTCATATCCATCACTTTCTTATCAGCCACGAGTCGTACCGTTTAACTGTTTATCACTTCAATGAAACATTTCCTACCCAACCTAACCAAACCTAGGGGAACGTTGTTCTAACCCGCAGGGAAAAGAAACGAGTTTTTAACCCGCGGGGCAAACGTACGTATTATTCTAGGGTACGTAATATCGCTTTTTTTAATGCGGTTATGACAGTTTCCGGTTATTGAAGTGGCGCAAATGCGCGTTGGCTGAAACGTTGTTTAGCGCGAAAGGACGTGAGCTTAAAGATTTTTAGCGGTTACGACAGTGTCCGGCGATGACAGTGAGCTGAAGGGAAGTGGCGCGAGTGCTGAAATATTTTTTAGCGCAAGAGCTGAGCTCCCGTCACAATAACCCAAATCCCATCATTATAGCCATCTCTTGCCAAATAATGCATCGAACCTCTCCCACATGCCCGATATTCCAGCGCACGCGCACTAGTGCCACTTCTCTTCAACTCCCTGTCATCGTCGGACACTGTCATAATCTTTCAGCACCCGTGCTTCCGCGCTAAACATTGTTTCAACCCACGCGTATTTGCGACACTTTTATAACCGGACACTATCATAACCGCTAAAAAACGGCATCACGTACCCTAGAACAATACGTACGTTTGCTCCGCGGATTAGAAACACGTACCCCTATGTTAGGTTAGGTTGGGTTGGAAAAGTTTCATTAAAGTGATAATCAGTGTACGACTCGTGCTTGATATGACAGTGGCTGCTCTGAGTGATGATGCATGATTATTTGCTGTTAAAAAATTGTACCTTACTTAGGTAGTTGGAACAACTTGTGGCTGATACGACAGTTGGCGGAGATGAAAGGGGCTGATCTGACGTTAGCTATAAAAGAAGTTAGCGCCAGGTATAGCGACCCAAACCGTACATTGTTGCGTACATTAGTGACGTCAGAAGATAGATACATAACTCAATAGCACGAAATTACGCTCTAACATCTATTCTCACCGTAGTTCTCATCCTCTAGCAGTACAGTTGGAGGCTGATTGCTGTTCTGTTTATCGTATCGCATTCTTAATTACAAAGTTTTGAACTTGCCCAAAATGGCAGATTAACCACTTTAATGCAGTTACACAAACATATTATTACAAAAAACTCATAAAGCCGTATTTACTCCTTGAAACAAAGAGGTAGATGAACGAACAGTAGATGTTTAGCCTCCGGCCTCTAGCAACAGAGCAGCATAATAAATCCTTCCCGTACGACAACCTAAGGCATTCAACAAACGTCTAGCTACCCTATACTACATTATCATCGTATGCAATAGTAACGGTAACCAAATGGGTAGGGATGACTATTACTGGGATATTATGAGTTTCTTCAGAAATTGTAGGCCTGAATCTCCTAGTGAGTCTTAAATTCTAATCCCTGAAAATGGTGCCCGCTTTTGAATCAGATTGTATCTTCATTATGAAGGGAACTGAAATAATAATCATCGGAAAGCACTGGACCCCAAAACTGGCGAAATGTTCCGTGAATCCGCCACTTCAAGCGATTCGATCACCGCTGTCATGTCCGCCTGAAGCTTTTCGATCAACCGCTACCATGTCCATGTGTTAAATAAATTAGATTTTTACTATATTCTGTATTTCTCTGCAAAATCAGAAGTATTAATAAACGCGACACTGAATTGTGGAGGGACTTGATCTCACAGGCCTGGTCATGCTAGTCACCCCAACCGGGCGTTGGAAGGTAGCAGTGCTTTACACGCACATGTGCGATGCTAAGTATGTACTTACGTAATTGTGTTCGATGAGGCCCGTAATAGTGTAATTTCTAAGCCTCATTTCGTACCGGACGGAACCTGTCCTCTAATTATTGTGAATAAACCTTTTCGAAGTGTTCCCGCGGCTGCTATAGGGCCTATAAAGGAGTCACCCTTGATACAGTGGATTACATGGTCGAAATATAGACTCATCTGTTCCTCGTTACGACGCGTCATCGGGAGGAGTTAACTCATGTGCCTCTTTGTCCTGATGAGTAGTTTTGAAAATATTGCAGTTTAAACAACATCCACACACGAAAACCCCTAAAATCAAGAGACAACGATGCGTTTTTTTAATATGCCTATCTTCTAAGAGATTAAACAGCCATTGGATATACAATTGTTTAGAATCATTTTTCGATATCTGATGGCAAATGGGATTCCTAGCTGAGATGAGCATGCCTTACGGAGTTCTTTTTTTAAAGTTTAATGTGTTATTTTGGTACTAGAGTTATGAGAAATGAAAGCAAGATAATCCAAGAAAGTTTAATATATTTATTTGCTAATGTTTACTGTATAATTGTGTACTATAACTACAAAAGGTGTTGGCATTGCAATTTAACTAAAATTTTTTTCATTGCTCTGCAATTACATTTTTCGTAACCCTGTTCACGAGTCATTCATTTTTATTGACGATCAATTACTAATGTTGCGAAATTTACTTTGAGCTTTTAGAATACTTTTGCAGCATAATTGCATTTCGGGGACAACCAGCCATGCTACATTTCACTGCGTCATTCATTCACGTTTGCATCTGCACCATCAGCAACAAAAACTCATGAAAAAGTCTCAGAAGAAACATTAGAGGCGGCGGGTTCCACGGATCGATGCTATTGGCCGAGATTCTGAGGGGCCGTGAGAGTCAAGCGAGAGTGGGAACCGCCAGGGGAGATTAGAGAGGCTGAACCTGTTCTCTTAAAGGGACATGTCAGGGGAAGATATATAAATTAGGCTCAATAATGGAGACAAAAACTGGAGCAGCTCATGGGTTGCTATCGGTGACATACAAAAAATGAGTGTTGTGAAATGTGTCTTTGAGACAACTATTATGAATCGATTCTTTCGAAATGTGGTAGAACCATAAACTACATCCATTCAGGTATGCCTCGTAGCCATCATTTGTCGGTCCAGGGCAAGAGGTAATATTTATGAGGCAGGTGAACCATATAGGATACGCAGTCACACATATCAAGCAATCAACAAGAATTTTTCAAAATAAGGTATGGTTTCCATTCACACAGGCCTGGATAACCGCCCATCGGACGAATTACATCGGACTCTGCCGCCCACGAGCCGAGCATCTCTGAAGGGTGGGAGGTGTGTCTAGGTGGCGACAAAACACTAGGAGACGAGAGTTTACCAAACAATATCAATTGCTTTCAACATACATTGATATACTGGCCTCGACACACGATATAGGACAATAGTCAGCAATCATTGGAAGCCGTTACTGTGTTAGGGTTTTGTTCTCCTTTCACGGAGGAACGAGCTGCATGGTATGAACGAGCTGCATGGTATGAACGAGCTGCATGGTGTGATCAACGAACCGACGAGGCGTTACAAAAAGGGATATCACCCAAATTCATTCCTGTTAATGTCTCGCGTTATAAACGATTTTGAGCCGACGGGGCACTGCGTGTTGTCGACAGGTTTGGAAGATGTATAGATAGCTCCGGCGTATCTAGTCAGAAGATGAAGTAGAAGCAACCGTCGCTGTAACCTGAATAACATCGGAAATCGGAAACCTGTGCTGTACTTGATGTTGAAACTAATGGTTACATAAAATTAGTGTATGTATCTTAATCGAGTTATTGGTCCAGTCAATCAACCTCCCTTATCAAAGTTAACAGTTCGGCATGAACTCCTTCGACTGTGTCTTGAACCCAACACCCTCCATACCCTCGCTGGACTATTCTATGCTGCCACTCTATGATAGCACTGATAGACCGCGAGATAGCCGTGAAAGTACGTGGGTTGGCCATTTAGCTGTGGATGTATACAATTCTGTGTCACCTCCTTATCCCTTCCAATATCGATTAGTGTCCTTTTCGTCTCAATATCCTTACAATTGTACCAATAAATAGCTACACTATAAAAGAAAATATTTACCATTGGTTGAGTACGATTTTCTTTTATAACGGATTTGAAAACTCGTATGAAAGGGTCATGAGTGGGAAAAAGTGAGGGTACCGGGCAATGGGCAAATTCAACTGCTCCATTCGGCAATACTTGTAAAACTGCACATACCCGTCGTAATTTCTAGAAAACTATGCGTGTTTAAACCACTTATAAAACAAATAAGAGATTTGCAAGGTGCTGTGAAAGCGGCCAAACCCAAAAACGTCACTCCCACAGCTAACAACAATTCCTAGCCAATAATAAAGTAAGAATTGTGCCTATGTTTTGACGAGCGATTCACTGAACGATGGGTCACAAACCCTGACCAAATTAGGTCATTGACCCCACGTGGAAGTCATTACTCCTCTAGCTGGGATGAGGGACGTAGTTGGGCTCACAATGGACTGGTACAAGTGACAAAGGCCGTAGTTTATTGGCGGTGCCTCATTGGCCGATACGGTCGCTCGGTGGCTGAGGGGGGATGAGAGGGGAGCGTCGAAGTGGGCGGAGATGGGCACAGTGTGGTTTGACGAGGGGTGGGAGGGGGAGAACGGAAACGACGCCATGATAGTCTGATACACGACAGTAGGTGCGAGGGTCGACGGACAACCCCCGGGTCAAGAGGGGGTGACAAAGAAGGGAGAAACATGATGAAGATTAAAGGAGGGAGGGTGCTGACAATTAGGATAGATTGGCAGCAAAAAAAGATAAATGTGAAATAATGTGGGAAATGCAAGTGCGCAGGTGAAAAGCAAATTAATACTTTGCAGTAACACTGGAACCACGAATCATATTATACAGTAATAGATAAAATCAGGCATTGAAAACCAGGTACCAAGTCATTGAGAGATGAGCCAGATACCGCGCCATTGACAGATGAGCCAGGTACATAGGTATTGAGAGGCGAGCCAAGTACCAATGTATTGAAAGACGAGCAAGATACCAAGGCAATGAGAGACGAGCCAGGTAAGATGGCATTGAGAGACGAGCAAGGTGAAAAGCCATGAGAACCGTGCCAGGTACCAGAGCATTGAATGATGAGCCAAGTACCAAGACATTGAGAGACGAGCCAAGTACCAAGGCATTAACAACCGAGCCATGTAGCAAGACATTGAGAGACGAGCCAGGTACCAAGGCATTGAGAGACGAGCAAGGTGCCGAGGCACTGATTGACGAGCCAGGTACCAAAGGCATAGAGAGACGAACAAGGTACCAAGGCATTAGGAAACGAGCAAGGTACCAAGGCATTGAAAGACGAGCCAGGTATACCAAGGCATTGAGAGACAAACCAGGTACCAGGGCATTGGGGAACGAGGCAGGTACCAAGGCATTGAGAGACGAGCAAAGTACCAAGGCAGTGAAAAACGAACCAGGTATACCAAGGCATTAAGAGCCGAGTCAGTTACCGAGGCGTTCTGAGACAAGCCAGGTACCAAGGCGTAAAAAGACGAGCCGTGGTACCAAGGCATTGAGAGACAAGCCAGGTACCAAGGCGTTAAAAGACGAGCCATAGTACCAAGGCATTGAGAGACAAGCCAGGTACTACCCATGAAAGGATTGCAAACAAGACTCGACAATCTACTGGGGAACCTTGGCCTCCTTTTCTCGAAAGATCATCTACTGCAGGAGTTGATCAGGTAAGGGGGAAGTGATCGGTGCCTTGTGCTGACAGCTGAACTAATTTCAGGGCAGACACTTTAAGGAATAAAGTTCCCTTGCTATTCGACGCCATTGGCACGAAGGGTTGAGGTCTCGAATAGCCCTGGCATTTCCACATCACTTGCAAAATATCAGACTCTTGTCGTAGTACGTTGGTGTCCAATATTTGCCATATGCTTCCACGTATGGTCGAATTATGTAAATTGAGTTTGAAAACTCATGTGCTGTACATACACAAGTTACATACATAAACAGTACGAAATGAGTTTTAGATACTTTCATGGCCCGCTTTCAGCTTCCCACCTCGTCACAGCGACCACAGACCCAACTTGAGGATAAACGCTATGAAAGCAGTCAACTTGATTCCACATATCCTTGCGATTTCGACATTATGTGGAACCGTCTAAGGACGCTATTAAAATTTGACAGTGTCGAAATAATTATTCAGCCACTTGTTGAATGGTCGCAATTGAAACCTGGTGTCGAAATAGTCGATGCTCGGATTGGCTTTGGTCGAAATAGCAAAGGATTGCCGTACTCAAACCAAACGATCATACAAGGAGGCAGACTAGGATTGAAGTACGCGACATAAGTTCCTAAGTTGAGTTATTAATAAGCGTGCTTAGATTGAGTTCATGACCGTTTTTCACGTTAATCCACCCTATTCAAGGACAAATCCCATGCCGACATCCATCCACTTACAATGGTAACACAACATGAAAAGGCAGAGAGGAGTCAAACCCATTTCAGTGCAATACACGGCTTAACCGGGTCATGTGCTCCTCATGGTCGTGTGCCAGTTGATGTCCATCCTTCTGTGCACTCTTGCTGTAATGGGTATACCCCTCAGGTAGCCGCTTGGCTGTCCTGGGTTCGATTATCGGTGAGGATCCTGTCTCATCTCTCATTCATTGGGATAATTTGTATCCCTCACCATCACATATAGCCTCCTAGAAGGGATTATTCGATTTAATAATTTTGTTTTAAATGCTATAGGCACTTTTTCTAGCTCGTACCCTCGTCAGTCAACGTCATACGCTGCAAACACGGAGGGACACTCGATCTTCTAGGGACACCACTCAACCTCCTGAAAATATTATTGCGTGTTACTCTCAGTTTACTGCGAGCAACAAAAAAATCTACTCGCGCCACAGTGAGTTACAGTAGATAGGGTAGCAGAAGATATTTACTAGCTGCATTTCAACATCTGCTGTGCAGTAATCTCCCTAGTAGTCTACCTCCCTTCAGCTCCTTATACTCTGATTACCGACCACCGACCGCGTTTAAGAGCAGTGACCGTACTTTAATCCAGGGTTGTGTCGGTGGTGGACTTCTGTGTGCACGACAATGCTCGACCACTCTCATTGACATCCAAGAGACGTTGTTAACTGTTTCTCGTGCCTTTGGAAGGCTGTTGGTAATGATAACCTTAATTTAGGTATTGGGCCAGTGCCTCTCGATTGCGACCGTTTACGTTGCGTTCGTGAGTGGGTCGTCATCTCCGAGTAACAGGAGCCGGGATGATTCGCGGTCATTAAGATGGGGTTACCGGGCCTGGTGATGAGGCATCCTTCCAGGTGGCTTGAACAGTATCTCCTCTGCCCACTCCATTGAACAATGGAGTGGGGAGAGGAGATACTGCTCAGGCCACTTTGATAAATACATAATTGTGGGGGGCCCAAAGAAGCGGCCACAAATGGTTAGGAATATGCCGAATGATCCTCTATATAATGGCACTTGAAGTATGAAGGACGTAGTACTGTTTTGGATAGGCTAACACGCTCCTTTGCTTCACTGTGTTGCTTCAAGAAACACAAGGATGCAGAGGAGCGTGTTAGTCTAGCTACAACAGTACTATGTGCACGAAACAGTACTATGTGCACGAAACAGTACTATGTGCACGAAACAGTACTATCACAACTTGTATCACAACTTTTGTTGTGTTGGATGAAAGACATCGTTTATTGACTCTCTTAGAAAACATGTCTGAATCTTATACCAGGAATCGCACTATGCAATATATTGTTGAATAATTTATCAAAGGTACACAATGTAAGATTTAGAATTACTCGGTGAAATCTGGATACTCGAGAAGTGCTCCAGGACCGCTGGCTAATTAACTCAGGGCATAACTAAATATCACAGACACGTTTCTTGAACAATGCCTTGATAAAGAGAAACATGGTCCATGGTATTGAAGAGCAGATACATTTATATACACCAATAAGGGCCCAAATAGAATAAAAAATATTATAGGCCAATAAAATCTCGCAATAGAACACGTATTATATGAAAATCTAGACCCTGAAATATTTGACCCCGCACGTGTGTATCTTTCTATTAATAAATATCTTTTAAGGCCGCCTAATCCTGACCAAGGAGTAGAAGATGGCAAGACAATCCATCCACTCTTCCCACTCGCACACACACATACAAAATTTCAAACCGAAAATGTGTCAAGAAAGTTGCCCGCCTACTCAATCCTGATCAGGAGTTAGCTCAGAGACCAGTCTCAGCAACAGGGCTCATCAGCTTTCACCGGCTTACTGCCGCCGCTACTCAGACGCTAGACACTCCTCTTGCCTCAGTCAATCTGTTGTGCAGAAAACAACCGCGAGCCGCGAAGCTCATTAGAGCTGCGTAGAACTCATCCCATTCATGAGTATCCTTCATTCACTGGAATCCCAATGATGGACTGGGCCGATCAATAGTCACTGAAGGCTGAGGCTGGAACTAAGATACGTTCTTCATTAGGGCACGACTGGGCCAGTCCAAGTCCTGCGATGGCGATGGTTCGATAAGATAGAGTATCAATGTTACTGATGCCAGACGAGGGATACGGTGATGGCATGATAAAGACAACAGAAAATCGATGTTACTACCGCCTGCAAAGACTCTAGTAATGATAAGAAATAGAGCAGGGTACCAATGTTACTGTCGTCTGACAAGAGCTACGATTATGATAAAGATGGAGCAGTGTTCCAACGTTACTGCAGCCAGGCTTGATATCTTGATAAAGCTTGATATGATAAAGCTTGATATGATAAAGCTTGATATGATAAAGCTTGATATCTGTTATTGCTACCATTGGCAGCTATGATTTTGATCAGAAAGAGAGCAGGACATCAATGTTTCCGCTGCCTGATAAGAGCTGTGATTGTGATAAGAAAAATTGCAAAGTATGAATGTTTTGCTGTCTGAGAAGAGCTATGATAAGGCTGAGAATGTGCTGGATATTATTGATTTTTGTTGCATGACGTGAGCTGTGATAATGATACGTAAGAGGGTGCAGCATCAATGTTGTTGTTTCCTTTGCTATCTCGGGTTAGGATAAGGAAGGCAGAGTACCACTGTAGGTAGACGAAAAACTTGCCCCCATCACCAGCCCCCATCACTTACCCCCCTTCACTTAACCTATCCACGAGCCCCTTCCCACCCTCCTCTCCTCCCTCGCACCACAATGACTCCCGTGAGCTCCACCCGCAGCCAACTACTGCCGAGCTCATCAAGCCTCATCGGAGTTCCGCGACCTGCGAGAACAGTCGAACCAAGTAGGCTTGGATACTGATGAGCAAAAATGCGAGCTGATTTACGTTACCAATACAGACATTGCCTTCAGGGAGTTACAGAGACTTTTCCACTAGGTCAACCCAGACATCAAAATCGCGTCTGCCGAACGTTGTACTGTTCTCGGCGCACTCACCTCAGTCCATGCCATCCAGAAGCGCTTGAAGGCAAAATTGACCACCTTAAATTTATCGTCTCTTGGTTCAGCGTATTTGAGCCACACCAAGCCCTCACCTTAATGAAAAACTGCTTCATCATTCCCAAACTCGAGTATCTGTGGCGCGTTGCTCAATTATACCTTTACGCTACTAACCTAGTTAAATTCGACGAATCTGTCTGAGGAGCATTCCCAACAATTACTAACTCTTAATTTCAGATTTTTCATGGAGGCGAGCTGCTCTCCCTGTTAGTTCTGGTTGTTTTGGGATTTGCAAGGCGTAGGATATTTCCTGCCCAGCTTCATCTCTTTCTTCTCTTCACTCTGTCGGTCCCTTTGACGAAGCCATTCTGTCAAAAGTTAACGTTTTGGCGCAGAATAATGAACTTCCGGAAGCAGTTCTGTCATGGAAAGCTGGTTACGGTGAGGAAGCGATCGCGCCAGAAGGTGACTGGTGCGCTATCCAGAAATCCTGGGATAAGGAAGAAGTAAGAGTAACCTTGAACGGTCTGTTACTCGAGACACAAGATCCTAAAATTAGGGCTCGTCTGCTGGCTGCTTCCTATCACGATAGCGGTTCTTGGCTAGATGTACTTTATTGACCGTAACTCGCTGCGGATTGCTCTTAAGCTCAAAATTGGTGCACATGTGTATAT
>SDVV010014394.1:0-14818 GCA_016164225.1 Gammarus roeselii | reverse complement strand
CCAGGTGTGTAAAGATACGCTGATGGTTCATACAGCCCCCAGGTGTGTAAAGATACGCTGATGGTTCATACAGCCCCCAGGTGTGTAAAGATACGCTGATGGTTCATACAGCCCCCAGGTTTGTAAAGATACGCTGATGGTTCATGCAGCTCCCAGGTGTGTAAAGATACGCTGATGGTTCATACAGCCCCCAGGTGTGTAAAGATACGCTGATGGTTCATACAGCCCCCAGGTGTGTAAAGATACGCTGATGATTTATTCAGCCCCCAGGTGTGTAAAGTTACTGTCAGTTTCCAAACAGCTCAATAAGTATAACTGCTCCATTCGGAAATACGAGTGCTACAATGTCTCCGAGATGCAAGTGAAGTGACGTGGAGCTCAACCTTCTGCCCCATCATTATTCGTGCCGATATAGATCATAAGACTTGAAGATCAAGATAATGGGCTCAACAGTATGATTATAGCAATCAAGCTGGCAAGTTGTTGGTTACGTTGGCTTCGTCATGTTCCACCATCGGTAGTGGTAAGCGACTGTAGATCGATCGCCAGTAGTCCGACCAGGAATTGGGTGACCTCCACTGGATGTACCCATGCACACGTCTACCGGACCAAATGGGCGAGGTTGGCCGGGCAGAACTGAAATTAAACGCTCAACATTTTGCATGAATGTAGCCTAATCTTTAAGGTGTTATATTTAATGCAATCCATCAGGAATGGGGAGTTATGCTCCACATAAACACAAATAGAACACTCTAAAACCTACTGTCGTCTACATTTACTGTATTTAATCGTATGTAATGATTCGAATATTATTTGTCGTTTCAACAATAAAGTTTTGAGGGTCAAGAAAATATCCCGTTTCTGTTGCTTCGTATTTGTAGGCCCAGTCTTTCTATTCTGACTGGGCCCTCCTATCGTATTACTGAGGGAGTGTGCCGGACAGACTGGTAAACACGGCACTTTTTATAATACAGATTTATTGCAACATTTGGAAATCCAACGAAAAATTCACATGTTTGTCTTTGCTTTTAACTCTGGAATTTCACCTCTGAATATTTACTAGTCCCAGAAGATCAAGCTTCCACCAAGATTTAGGTCACTATCCCTGGACTGAATGAACAGCCGCAAGCATTTATTCGAAGTGAATGCCGGCAGAAGATGGTGTAAAATATTTCAGCTCATGTTTCCGTCGGGAAAACACTTTACTGGCAACGTTATTAATATTACATCACTGGAGACGAGGCATGTAGATGGCTGTATTGAGGGTAGATGGTTGCAGTGAGGGAAGATGGTTGTAGTGAGGGGAGATGGTTGTAGTGAGGGGAGATGGTTGTAGTGAGGGAGATGGTTATAGTGAGGGAGATGGTTGTAGTGAGGGAGGACGGCTGTAGTGAGGGAGATGGTTGTAGTGAAGGGAGACGGTTGTCGTAAGATGTGATGGTTGTAGTGAGGGGAGATGGTTGTAGTGAGAGGAGATGGCTGCAGTTAGGGGAGATCGTTGTATTGAGGGTAGATGGTTCTAGTGTTCACAGGTGTAGGAAGACAACAACAGGCATATTGGCCCAAACTAGGTTGCCTTTTGATAGCAAGCGGGTTAGTTCTGGAGTAGAACGTCTAAGAGGTCTATTGTCGCAAACTATGTGGCTTTTTGATAGCAAGAGGATAAGTTTTGAAGTAGAACGTCTAAGAGAGCTTCGTGTGCTATTTTTTTTTTTTTATAACAACAGGAAATGGAATGGTTTAGCTATTTATCGGCGATTTGTGTAGAACTTATCGAGCCGCGGCTTAAACGTTTCGATTGTATTGCTGTTTACAACCTCCGCTGGAAGTTTGTTCCATTCTTCGACAACTCTATACGTGAAGAAATTGCTCATGATTTCGAGAAAAGAAACGTTTCCCAACGGTTTTGTATCCATTGTTCTTAGTCACTCCGTTTGTATCTAGCGTGAAAACGATCGCTCGGTTGACGTTTTCCTTACCCTTCATAATCTTCCACACTTCTATCATGTCGCCTCTGACTCGACGTTTCTCTAGCGAATAAAGATTGAGTTCACGAAGCTTGTCTTCGTACAAATTATTCCGCAGCGAGGGGATGAACTTGGTAGCTCTACGTTGAACTTTCTCAAGTTTAATAACGTGTTTTCTAAGGAATAGAGACCAGAATTGAACGGCATACTCGAGATGCGGGGAGAGGATTGTAGTGAGGGGAGATGGTTGTAGTGAAGGGAGATGGTTGTAGTGAGGGGAGATGGTTGTAGTGAAGGGAGATGGTTGTAGTGAGGGGAGATGGTTGTAGTGAAGGGAGATGGTTGTAGTGAGGGGAGATGGTTGTAGTGAGGAGAGATGGTTGTAGTGAGGAAAGATGCTTGTAGTGAGGGGAGATGGTTGTAGTGAGAGGAGATGGTTGTAGTGAGGGAAAATGATTGTAGTGAGGGGAGATGGCTGTATTGAGGGGAGATGGTTGCAGTCAGGGGAGATGGTTAAAGTAAGGGGATATGGTTGTAATGAGCGGAGATGGTTGTCGTGAGGGAAGATTATTGTTGTGAGGGGAGATGATTGTAGTGAGGAGAGATGGTTGTAGTGAGGGGAGATGTTTGCTGTGAGGGGAGATGGCTTTAGTGAGGGAGATGGTTGCAGTGAGAAAAGATGGCTGTAGTGAGGAGAGATGGCTGTAGCGAGGGGAGATGGTTGTAGTGAGGGGAGATAGTTGTAGTGAGGGGAGATGGTTGTAGTGAGGGGAGATGGTTCTATCAAAAAAAGAGGATTGTTGTGTAAGGAGATGGCTGCTGTTAGGGAAGATGGTTGCCATGAGAGAGATTGTGTTAGTGAGGGGAGATGGCTGTAGTGAGAGGAGATGGTTACAGTGAGGGGAGATGGTTGTAGTGAGGGGAAATGGTTGTAGTGAGGGGAGATAGTTGTAGGAAGGGAGATTGTCCTAGTGAGAGGATATGGTTGTAGTGAGGAGAGATGGTTGTAGTGAGAGAAGATGGATGTCGTAAGGAGAGATGGTTGTAGTGAGGGGAGATGGTTACAGTGAGGGAGATGGCTGGT
This sequence comes from Gammarus roeselii, assembly GCA_016164225.1. Taxonomy (NCBI): domain Eukaryota; kingdom Metazoa; phylum Arthropoda; class Malacostraca; order Amphipoda; family Gammaridae; genus Gammarus; species Gammarus roeselii. The sequence goes on along the minus strand of SDVV010014394.1, from coordinate 11,767 downwards.
AGTGAGGGTGGATGGTTGTAGATAGGGGAGATGGCTGCAGCGAGGAAAGATGGATGATGGATGTAGAGATTGAAAATGGCAGTAGCGAGGGGAGATGGATATATTTGAATAGAAAAGGCTGTAGTGAGGGGAGATTGGTACAGTATGGAGACATCGCTGTAGTGAGAGAAGATGGCTGCATTGACGAGAGATGTCTGCAGTGAGAGGAGGTAGCTAGCTGTTCTGAGGGGAGATGAAACATATGAAGCAAAATAGGTGTAGAGAGGGGAGATAGTTCTATTTGAATATTAGTGGCTGTAGTGAGAGGGCGATTGCTGCAGATCTAATATAAGCTGTCCAACTAGTGACACTGCAATTCTAACGAGAGGTTGTCATGTAATTTTGACTACTAAAGTAACAGCGTTTGTCTCGCTTCACTGATTAGACTCATGTATTCTGCCAAATAGAATTTGCAAGCGCAATTTAGCACTTTGATCATCCAAACATAAAAGGTTCACCAGAAATTGTCAAATGTTTTTTTTTTATCTAAAGCATCCAAGATCATTTTCATCTACCAACTTGTTGAGAAGACCTAGAGCATCGACTTGTTTCACTATCCCTTTTCATGCAACCTATCGAGAAGGAAACATTAGGAAGAAAGGCAATAGAATTTCTGGTGTCGGTACAATCTCAGCAATCATGCGCTCACTGCCTTACAATACTTCGATTGTTCCATCATTTGATGATGAAATCATGCGCTCACTGCCTTACAATACTTCGATTGTTCCATCATTTGATGATGAAATCGCTGAAGGACCACAGTCACGTTGATTTTCTATTTGCAGCTTCTGAGTTATGCATATAGGCACACATGCTACAAGAGAAAACGTTACAACGATTGAGCAAACTGTTACCGAAGAAGTGGCGCTTGATGTTGATCATTTGGCATGTAACACCGTGTATTTCTAATGAATATCAAGAGAAAAATCAAACGCAAACTCGTTCATCTCAGCACGAACTCTTCAGACGCATTCTCGTTCATCTCGGTACGAGGTCGTCAGATTCCAACTCGTTCATCTCGGTACGAGCTCGTCAGACGCCAACTCGTCCATCTCGGTACGAGCTCGTCAGACGCCAACCCGTTCATCTCGGTACGAGCTCGTCAGACGCCAACTCGTTCATCTCGGTACGAGCTCGTCAGACGCCAACTCGTTCATCTCGGTACGAGCTCGTCAGACGCAAACTCGTTCATCTCGGTACGAGCTCGAGTTTACGCTCGTCAGACGTAAACTCGTTTGTATTGCAGTGGCTTACATATTTCAAATTCACTATTATCTAAACCATAAGGATATTGTGTTTGTATAACTTCGTGTGATTTTCATTTAAAATCAGTGATTCGTAACGCACGCTTGAATGTTTTTTTTTAGTTTATTCGCGGATCGCTGGCACGAGCAACCTGCATATCATTAGGAGTAATGTGTAGAACCTTCGTGAAGCACGCTGTTCTGGGCATAACCCCAGATTGAATCTACATTTTTGATCATCCCAAGAAAAGAGTAGAAGAACTAATTTAATTTTATACGGCAACAAATGCGCCTTCGGTATAACAAGGTAGGTCTCTCGGTATCTCCCGCTCGTTTTTTCAACTTGGATATTCATCTTAATAAGTTGTTTCTTGCTCATTCATACAAAAATCAAACTGATGGACATTTGCTGTGGTATCAGCTGGAACGTACACTTCTTGTTACTTAGCCATAGCTCCTCCTGCGATGGAGGAGTCAAGGCCGGTGCACCACCTAAAACTCGGATACCCACCGCAATGTCCATGCTGTTAGTCATGATCGGTGCTGGCCTCTATATTATACTTACAGCCCTGAAAAAAAATAATGCTGTTTCGCGGGTGCTGCCGTAGATCACGCACCGACGTGATATAATGATTTAGCCTGCCAGGTGAAATTGCTGGTCACGACGTCATGACGTGCTCTACTGGATCGGGCGTGCCACGGCATCTCGGGCACAGATTGGAAGTGCCGTTCCATAGTCTATGTTGGTATGACTGGAGAGCCGTGCCCACACCTCAACTTGAAATTTGAGACTTTTGGGCAAACCCAATCCCCCGCATCTACCTCAAAAGGTCTGTTCTTGTTGGCTCTATGATCAGTCAGTGTAAAAGCTGTTAAGTGTGTGGATATCAGTTTATACATAGATGTGTTGTCTGTAAGTTAGAGAATGGTTGTAAAGGCGGAGCCGAATTGTGCTGCCGGTGTTTTATGTAGATTTCGGTAGGTTTGATGTGGGTTCAGTAGGTGTTGGTAGTGATGGGCCGGGTCCACAATCTTTATGAATAATGTTGTCCCTCTCACATCGAAATGATGTTTGAGAAGGAGGACCTTGGTTTCCTTATGCTGATGAGGAATTAGTGAAGTCTGTGTACAGCCCGTTTCAATGCGTAAGGACGTGTTTTGTATTCTCTGTAGGGAGTTAATGTGTGTGGAAGCAAGGTCAGAGAACTAGGCAGTTTGCTTAGCAAAGTGATGGGTTTGTTGAATTGTTGGAATAGTGTGCTAAATGATTCCCTTGAATGTCCGTATGTAGTTGTGTTAAAAGCTCGGGTAACGTCAGGTAGAGGTTTGACTTTAGTGCCGATATTGTTTGTGCTATGCTTGAACGTCGTTCCTGTATCATGCGTTTATACCAGAATCGAGGTAATGGGACTGTGGCATGGGAGTTTTGTTGAGTGTAATACGAGGGTGGATGCGGTGTTCACTGTTTTTTAATGTTAATAATGTGAGGGCCGACTTGTTTACAGACTCACTCATTCTGTTATCCAACAACTAGACTTTGAGAGAGTCGAGGGAATGCAGGAGGTGTGCTTCTGCGGTCTCGTGTTTGTGGCGTTGTGGGAGGATTGTGAGGTCATTCGTGTATGAGCTGATGTGGGTGTTCTGTTGTGTTGGTATAGGTAGATCGTGCACGAAAGTATGGAAGAGTGAAGAGGAGAGGGCGAAGCCCAACGGGACATCATAGGGGAAGTGATGTGTTTGTGATGATTTGCTATTTCAGACTGTGTGTGCATGACTGCCAGCGAGAAAATTGGCAAGCCACTTCTTTTAATTTGAATGGATGTGGGTTTCGAGTATTTTCTTAATGACGACCTGTCTTTGCACCGTGTCGCAGGCCTTTCCAATGTCACGAAAGAAGCCAGCACGGCTTTTACCAGGGTGCGCCGTGCTAGCTTCTTTTCATTCAGGCCTCCGTGAATGGCCTGTATGCGGTTGGGGAGCAGAGTGGTTGTAGGGTGTTGTGTCTTCTTGGAACCGTATTGGGTATAGAAAAGTGGGATATGGGCATTTTGCATAAGAATCAGTCTCGCCACATTTTTTGACGAATTCGGGAAGAGATAAGTAGGTTTTTATGAGGGTTGCCATGTGATGGCTTTGTTGGGTTCGTGTTCGTGTCATGCATCAAAAGATACTGAATCCTCTCCTGACGTGGATCGATTTCATCAATATTTGTCGACGTCGTGTAAATGAATAGACACTGCATCCTCACAAGACGTGGATCGATTTGATTAAAGTTTGCTCACGTCGTGAATAATTAGAAATACTGTATCTGCTCATGACGTGGATGTCACCCGTTCTCGGACATGTCTTTCACAAGTCTTGGCCGTTCCATATTCCACAGCTCTTGTCATTTATTAAACTCAACACCACTCAGTGTTTCACAGAGTAGTTATTTCGTTCGACTGACATGTGCGTGTAGTTATCTTCACTTTAGCTTGCCCGGGAGTTGCGCTAGCAACATCGTGGTAACTTCGTTCTTCCACGAGTCGTTGCGTGTCAGGAATACACCCCTGTATGCATGACAAGCCTTTAGGATGCCAAGACTGGTGCATGTCAAGGCTCGTGCATGCCAAGCCTCGTACATGACAAGACTCGTGCATGCCAAGACTCGTACATGACAAGACTCGTGCATGTCAAGACTCGTGCATGCCAAGACTCGTGCATGCCAAGACTCGTACATGACAAGACTCGTGCATGTCAAGGCTCGTGCAAGCCAAGCCTCGTGCATGACAAGACTCTTGCATGCCAAGACTCGTACATGACAAGACTAGTGCATGTCAAGACTCGTGCATGCCAAGACTCGTGCATGCCAAGACTCGTACATGACAAGACTCGTGCATGCCAAGGCTCATGCATGCCAAGACTCGTGCATGCCAAGACTCGTGCATGTCAAGACTCGTGCATGCCAAGACTCGTGCATGCCAAAGCTCGTGCAAGCCAAGCCTCGTGCATGACAAGACTCGTGCATGCCAAGACTCGTGCATGCCAAGACTCATGCATGCCAAGACTCGTCCATGCCAAGGCCCATGCAAGCCAAGACTCGTGCATGCCAAGGTTCGTGCATGCCAAGGCTCGTGCACGCCAAGACTCGTGCATACAAAGACTCGTGCACGGCTCGTCTTGTGCAAGCCAAGCCTCGTACATACCAATGCTTGGGCAAGCCAAGACTCGTGCATGCCAAGGCTCGTGCAAGCCATGCCTCGTGCAGGCCAAGCCGCGTGCAGGCCAAGACTCGTACATGACAAGACTCGTGCATGCCAAGGCTCGTGCATGCCAAGACTCGTGCATGCCATGACTCGTGCATGCCAAGACTCGTGCATGCCAAGACTCGTACATGACACGACTCGTGCATGCCAAGCCTTATGCAAGCCAAGCCTCGTGCACACTGAAAATAAAGTAAACCTCACAAGGGGGGCAATTGGTTTGACTCCATACAACCAACGCAGCGCTGGTCATTTTAGTGCCACGAAATAACGAAATAGAAGCCTGAGGAATGAACGGCTTCTGAAATCTTTCGGCAGCTCTTCTGTTGGAAAGGATGACTGAAACTACATTACGCTTGCTTTTTGCAACACTTCTGAAGAAAGGACGAATTGACCAGGAAATATTTACTGCTAGACTGGTCAGTCCATCCCTTGCTAACGCTCATCGTAACACTCTCTACATCCGAATCCCTTGTACTGACGCTCGTCGGCACTCACATCCACCGTAGCCTCTGCGAGTATCATCCACGACATGCAAGCGTTGGGGGAGGAGTGTGAGGGTTGTCTTGTCGTCGGCAACCCTCCAGATGGACGAGAAGCAGCTGTGTCACAGTTTGTTTCTATTAAGCATTTAAGGATTTTAAATTTATTTAGATAAAATTACATGTTGATAATATTGCAGAAATATCAGAATACACAGATGATATGTAGCAAGTCTTCTTCAACGTGAGCTGTTCTGAAGACAACATTGGCTGTTTAGGTAAACTTATGCAACCGGTCCGCTTCTATTCTACATGTGTATCAGGAATTGGTATTTTCCTCCTGCAAAATATGATGGTCTGCGTCTTGTCGATATGTAGCGTCAACTTGTTGGATGTAAACCAGTTTTTTTACAGGCGAATAAACTGTAGTTTTATCAGCAAAAAGCACAAAGGATAACCTGTCGCTAGTGTTTACAATGCCATTAATATAGATAAGGAAGAGCAAAGGCTCAACGATAGACCTTTGCTGTACTCCTATATTTAGCGTACTGACAGATGATGATTGTTTATTCCAACTTACCAGGTGTTTTCTAGCAAGAAGATGACTTACTTGGTATCCAATTGTTGTCAATGAAATTGACTCCGTAATGCGGTAATTTAAGAGCAAAATCTCATGGTTCACGCAATCGAAGGCTTTGCAAAGGTTCATACAAGTTGCATCAGTGAATTTCCCCCCCTATCAAACCCATCAACAATTTTAGTGATTCAACATGTGTGTTTGTCTTTTTCCTTTCACCTCGCTCTAGACGAACCGTTTGTATTGCGTGTGCGAGGACCACGGTCCTGTGACGTCGGGGGAGAAGAAAGTACCCAGCAACAGCATCGTGATGCTGGACCTGACCACCCTGAAGGAGACCCCACTGCTGGGGCACGCTGACTTCTTCGCGGCCCCGAGGGTGACAGAGGACGGCAGGAAGCTTGCTTGGGTCGAGTGGAACCATCCCAACATGGTGAGAGCTGAGTGGAACCTCATCAGCATGGTGAGGCTTAGTAGGAACCACTCCATTATGGTGAAGGCTGGGTAGAACCACCCAAACATGTTGAGGGTTGGATGAAACCACACCATCCATCATATTGAGGTTTATGTGGAATCACCCTAACATGATGAGGCTTGGGTGGGACCTCCCAAATGGAGAGGGTCAGTTGAAACGACCCCAACTTGGTGAGGGTGAGTATGAGGGCTGAGTGTTACTACCTAACCTAGTGAGGGCAGGGGGGATTCATATTAGCATGGTGAGGGTCGAGTGAGGGACAAGTTGGCCTGGGGGAGTGGAACCACCCTTAGGAGGGACGCAATCAAGAATGAAACTGATTAAAAATCATTAAACTTCTTTCTTGTCCTCTGATGGAAGGATGAATTATTATGACACAAGATTTAAAACTACCAGAACTCACTCGTTCACGCAACCTGGCCCTCGTCTTAGCAACTTCATTACAGAAACTGGTACCAAATTCCTCAACTGAGTGTGTTTAATCTTCACTGTCATTCAGTGTTTCCTTTAGCCTTTAAATCCAGTTAATAATCGGACCGTCGTTGTTTTGTATAAAATATTAGATTTAGTAGAATCAAACGAGTATCGGCCTTGATACACCTTCACTGATTCAGTATACGCGCCAGAATCTACAGTACCTGGATTATTGCATCCATTGGATATACGTTTGGCATCGCAGCCATGGCATTGCGGCTTCGACCCGCATTGCAGACCTCTTTGTAATATAAGATCTTAAAAGGTTTTAATATAAAGTTTAATATGCGATTAGCCCACACATGCACACACACGCGCGAACACACACACACACGCACCCACACATGTATGATTGCCAGTAAATGTGTCCTTTTTTTACTTTCGGTGAGCCAGCAAGCTAGATAGGTGCGTGAGCTAGCGAGTTAGATAAGTGTGTGATCCAGTAAGCTAGCTAGGTGTGTGAGCCAGCGAGCTAGATAGGTGTGTGAGCCAGCGAGCTAGATAGGTGCGTGAGCCAGCGAGCTAGATAGGTGTGTGAGCCAGCGAGCTAGATAGGTGCGTGAGCTAGCGAGTTAGATAAGTGTGTGAACCAGTAAGCTAGATAGGTGTGTGAGCCAGCGAGCTAGATAGGTGTGTGAGCCAGCGAGCTAGATAGGTGCGTGAGCCAGCAAGCTAGATAGGTGCGTGAGCTAGCGAGCTAGATAGGTGTGTGAACCAGCGAGCTATATAGGTTCGTGAGTCAGCGAGCTAGATAGGTGCATACGTGAGCCAGCAATCTAGATAGGTGCGTGAGCCAGCGAGTTAGATAAGTGTGTGATCCAGGAAGCTAGATAGGTGTGTGAGCCAGCGAGCTAGATAAGTGTGTGAGCTAGCGAGCTAGATAGGTGTGTGAGCCAGCAAGCTAGATAAGTGCGTGAGCCAGCGAGCTAGATAGATGTGTGAGCCAGCTATCTAGATAGGTTCATGGGCCAGCGAGCTAGATAGGTGCGTAAGCCAGCGACCCAGATCAGTGCGTGAGCCAGTAAGCTATATAGATGCGTGAGCCAGCGATCTAGAGAGGTGAGTGAGCCAGTGAGCTAGATAGGTGCGTGGACCAGCGAGCTTTATGGGTGCGTGAGCCAGCGAGCTAGATGATTGCGCAAGCCAGTGAGCTAGATAGGTGCGTGAGCCAGAGAGCTAAATAGATGTGTGAGACAGCGACCCATATAGGTGCGTGAGCCGCGAGCCAGATAGGTGCGTGAGCCAGCAAGCTAGATAGGTGCGTGAGCCAGCGAGCTAGATAGGTGTGTGAGCCAGCAAGCTAGATAGGTGCGTGAGCCAGCGAGCTAAATAGGTGCGTGTGCCAGCGAGCTAGATAGGTGTGTGAGCCAGATAGGTGTGTGATCCAGCGAGCTAGATAGATCAAATCCTGCCAATTCTGCTACCAACACGTAATTGTTGTTGTTGTTATTGTTGCTATTGTTGTTGTTGTTGTTGTAGTAGTTGGGTTGACCCTCTCTGTGAGACGGTCTGTCTGTTTTTTTTTATCATTGCTACCCAGAGAACATCCGAGGTAGAAGGTAGAGTGCGAGTGAGAAATAAAAAATACTAATAACACATAGTGAGGTGTGGGGGTAGCAAAAAAATGTGGATAAAACAAAAACTGCAAACATAAAAGCCTACAAAACTCATTGAATAAGAACATAGAATGGCGGTCGTTGTGCAAGACAGGCAAATAATAAATGAAGAGGGCAGAACAGGGTGGGGTCGGAGGGAGACGCTAAGGGTGATGCAAGCCAAGGTGAAAAAGAAAAGAGAAAAGAGGGCCCAGAGACCTTCCACAAGCTAGAAAACAAAACTAGCCTAACTAAAATATCAAAGAAAACCTGTGCAGTCGGTCTTAACAAGGGTAGTGAGCCACCATGGACAAATTGAGGCATCAAACCGCCTCCTCGTCCTCGATCTCACTCAGTCATTGCTCCCTCATTCCTCACCCCTTTGTCAGGAATCTCTTAGTATCCCCAGGTATTTTCCCCTGGTTCTTCTCTTCCATCCCCAGCAGTAGTGGCATTCTATCCTTGGCATCTCCTCCCAAGCTCTCATACGCCTCCCGCTCCACCTCAGCCACCGCTGCATCCACCAATTGTCTTCTCTACCTCTCGTAGATTTTACACCTGAGCAGAAGATGCTCCTCAGATTCTCTCGGCTGTTCCCCACATATTTCACGTCGATCTCGTATCCCTTTCCACCTGCAGGTCCTGACCCGCATCTCCAAATTTCCCTTCCATGCCTTGAAAAGCAGTGAGACCCCAACGACCCATCATATGCTCTATCAGTATCTGGTCTCCGCTTTCTTTTGCACAGGCAGAGTGGAATTTTATCGTCCACTCCCTGGCTCCATCTCCTCAGGCCCACTTTTTTACCTCTCATGTCCATTTGTGCTTCAATTTTTCTTCGTTCTCCTTATCAGGTCCTTACCTATTTTTCCTACTCTCCCTCTACCCAGCCCCCGTTCCCGATCCTATCTGCCGGGATTGCGATAGCTTGCTCCGCTTCAGAACACGACAGAGCCTGACAGACTGTCACCAACTAGAAACTTCTAACAAGCTGATCGTGACTTCCAGGCATTTATAGTCTATTATTCACTACAGACATGATATTTACTTGTAAGGGTAACACTTTTCAGTCAATTTTGATGCAATCTCAAGTCTTCGTTGTTCCTAAGTTCAGGTCAAGGCTTGAACAATTCTTTTAATTAAAAATCGAATTTTCAACGGTGGAATCGAAGACCCGAGGGAACTAAAAATGTCTGGTCAATCAAATGTGTGTCTGCCTCAGGCGGAGTGCTGTCCAGTATTGTTTTCTATCTGTAGACAGTTGAACAAGGACTGTAAATAAATACATCTACTAAATACTCTCTGATTTTTACGCTACAAATTTTAAGGAAGTATCTGGAAATGGTATCTACATAGAGTAGTTTGCCGGACCCGGTCTATATGAAACCGCGAGTAGTTGACCAACGGACGGCCTTTCTCAGGAAGGGTGGCTGTGTAAGCAATAACGAAATGCCACCCAAGCTGTTCCTTGATTGATCTCTCAATCATTAGTTCGCTCAAACAAGAAGAACAGTTGACGTAGAGAACAATTACTGTTGTTTTATATGATCGAAATAACTGAGCCTATCTGGCGTAATAGCCAAGGCATTATTATTGTCAGACACTATGTTATTGGTACACGAGTCGTTTTTCAATAACGTGTCGAGTTCACTAACAGTAATACTGCAAAACACCGAGCATCATTATTGCAAAATGTCTTATATTCAAAATACTTAAGGCAGTCAATAAAAATGATTTTTTCTGCAACTATACATTGATGAATGTTACATAAAGCCATCTCATGTGTCAAGCATGTAGGTTTCATGGAGCTCTTTGTTATCTTATGTGTGCCACCAGAATATTGAACAATCTATGCAGTTTGATTAATTGGTAAAACATTTCTAGAACGTTTCTGAAATGGAGTATTAAGTGTGTGCCTCATAAAAAAAATCAGACATGGTCGTTAATGCATGCGAGTCACTATAACTTTAAGTCATAGAATAAAATTTAGTTAGCACTGTATTTGAAAGGATTTGCGCCCCAATAAAGACTATAAATACTGATCTTCTTGACGTTGTCAAAAATATGACTAAAACTCCACGACACATTTTTGACCTTTCGCTACACGTCAACAAAAGCACTAGGTAACGCGTGTTTAATAAATGGCTGTGTTGCCATTTGACGTACGCCTACAAAAACACTAGGTGAGATGTGATTATAAATAGTTGTGTTTCCATTTGCCCTACGCCTTCTAAACACTAGCCAACGTGTGTTTATAAAGAGCTGTGTTGTCATTTGCCGTACACTACAAAAACACTAGGTAAGGTGCGTTTATAAATAGTTGTGTCTATTGGGAAAGTTGGTTGATGATATTCACTGACAAACTGGTTGGAGTAAGTTTACAACATTTCTCCCACTTTTGTTCGTCAGCCGTGGGACGCCACCAAAGTGTACGTGGCCCTGGTGAAGAGGGAGTCTCATGAGCTCAGTTACCACCAACTGCTGCAGCACGGCAGGTACGTGCTGCATTAGTGCCACTTCAGCACAGCAGGTACTACGTGCTGCTTGAGAACTGCTGCAGCACTGCAGGTACGTGCTGCATGAATGCTGCTTCAGCACAATAGGTATTATGTGTTGCAAGTGTTTCTGCTACAGCACAGCTTGTTTGTGCTGTATGGATGCTGCTGCAGCACGGCAGGTACCCGCTGCTTGTTTGCTGCTGCAACGAGGCTGGTACAACGTGCTGCATGTTTGCAGCTGCAGCACGGTAGGTACATCCTGCATGTGTAGAATAGTGTTAATTAGACTGGTCGACGACACTAAAACTTGTTTATTTTTTTACACCTCATTCCCCCCTAGCCCACCTTTACTGGTAATTCGCACTCCTACGGTGTTATGCGACCATTGCTGAACATTTGAAGCCGTTATTGCAAAAAGGACACGCCCATGATAGTGTGTAGGCTACATAACTTTTGTCCGAATAGTTTTGAATGTTTTAGAGTAACGAACGAGCATATTGTTTGAGTAGTACAAACTTTGATTTTGTAACAGAATTTCGTCACTAAGTAGGTATGCTATAAACTAACAAATGACCGCAAGAAGACGATGTCATTGAGGAGCAAGTGCTGCGACGCATGACCGCATGTAGACGATGTCATTGAGGAGCAAGTGCTGCGACACATGACCGCAAGAAGACGATGTCATTGAGGAGCAAGTACTGCGGCGCATGACCGCATGTAGACGATGTCATTGAGGAGCAAGTGCTGCGGCGCATGACCGCATGTAGACGATGTCATTGAGGAGCAAGTGCTGCGAGCATGACCGCATGTAGACGATGTCATTGAGGAGCAAGTGCTGCGACGCATGACCGCGTGAAGACGATGTCATTGAGGAGCAAGTGCTGCGGCGTATGACCGCATGAAGACGATGTCATTGAGGAGCAAGTGCTGCGGCGCACGACCGCATGAAGACAATGTCATTGAGGAGCAAAAACTGCGGCGTATGACCACGTGAAGACGATGTCATTGAGGAACAAGTGCTGCGACGCATGACCGCATGAAGACGATGTCATTGAGGAGCAAGTGCTGCGGCGTATGACCGCATGAAGACGATGTCATTGAGGAGCAAGTGCTGCGGCGTATGACCGCATGAAGACGATGT
>SDVV010014393.1:0-14818 GCA_016164225.1 Gammarus roeselii | reverse complement strand
AGCTTCTATCGACTCATTACGACCAGGGCAAGGTATATAGACGTCGGTTCAAAGTGTCGGCTCACTCACGTGGTGAAGCTTCTATCGACTCATTACGACCAGGGCAAGGTATAGAGCCGTCAGGTCAAAGTTCTCGGTTCACTCACGTGGTGGAGCTTCTATCGACTCATTACGACCAGGGCAAGGTATAGAGCCGTAGGGCATAAGTTCCTGAGTCCCACACTCGGATGGTGGTGCTGTTACCTCATTACGTCGAAGGCGAGGAGCAGAGAGTCGTTCACTCCAGCAGTTCACTGAAGAAAGACAATTTTTTGGGTCGTCGTCAGAATCCTACGCATGGGAACACTCAACGTTCAGGCCTTGACACTGAGATGAGACGGGCACTCGTTGAGGACAACGAAGAGAGACGAAAGTGCACTTCCCCAAAAAATATATTTAGGGTATAGATTTTATAGATTTTAATACTACAAGTACACCCCATGACGTAGCGCAACACTATGTGATGCAACACAACACTGATAGATATAGAATATACTCCATGACGTTACACAACACTCCTTGAAGCAACACAACTCTCCGTTACGCCGGGCAACTCTCCTTGACGTTACACAACACTCCGTTAAGCTACACAACACTACGTTACGCTACACAACTCTCCGCAGCGCTACACAACTCTCCGCGATGCTACACAACACTTTGTGACATTACACAACACTCTGTGACGCTCCACAACATTCAGTGGCGCTGGAAAACATTCCGTGACGCAACACAACACTCCGTTATTTTACACAACATTCCGTGATCTTACACAACATTCCGTGACATTACACTTCCCTCCGTGACGATATACATTACTCCATGTCGTAACACAATAATAACGACTTTTGGGGAATAATATTTCGTGAATGTCCCTTATTCCGTGTTAACTTGTGTCAATTCTGTATTTACTACGTTGTATTACCTCATGTAGTAATTACGTTATGATACCTTTTGTAGTTATTACCTTGTATTACCGTTTGTAGTAATGAGGTTGCATTACCTTATGTAGTTATTACGTTGTATTACCATTTGTAGTAATTACGTTGTATTACCTATAATCAAAATGAAGGAGAATATTGTTTGTTGTTGGTAAATCTACATCAAAAGTGCTGCGCTTGAACGTTTGATTTGATGTTTATAAGATAAGGATTTAAAACTTCTCCAAGATTAATGACAGGTTGAAAAATTAGAGAAATTTCACGAAACGCAGATAATTACATGCCAGGGTCTTCATAATCGACGAATGTTTTAATTACAACATTTGCCTCTTTAGGACATTCGACAACATTGGCCTCATCTTGGGAACAAGTTAGCCGGTATCAGCTACGGGTTCTGAGCATGTTTGTGCAGAAACTTTTGGGTTATTGAAGGTAAATGTGCCTCGAATCGCTAAATTGTATATTTTGGAATTGTGACGTTTGTTCCTCTCCACCATTCACCAGCCAGGGTTTTGCTCCCGGCTATCGAAAAATATAGTGTCTATCAAAATCAAAATTCTCAACGTCACAATAAAATTTATAATAATATGGTCGCTTTATTTACGATAGGTTAAAAACCGATTTCAGTGTTCTTGTGATTCTGACATCTGAATAGTAACAGTGTAATAGTTGGAAGCATCTCAGATGCCCACAGCTGCACTCACTATGTTGTTAGCGTCGTTGGGAAGAAGACATCTTTCAGTGTTGAAGAGGCAGCAGTTGTGCGCTTCGGTTTATTGATTGATGGGTGCGAACGATGCAGATGGGAATAATTACAATAGCCGGCAACTGAATTTTGATCTATGATATTAAAGCAAATTTATGTTGAAATTCCCAATAATATACACTTTATTATGAGCTTCGTCAATGCTGAGGAAAATTTCATTAGGTTATGCAGAAAAAAAAATCTATTGATATTTCAAATTGTACTGTAAATCATTTTCATTGTTGTGGCATTGGCGATGAGCAGTGGTGCATCTCCAGTCTTTGTGCACGCAATATGAGCCCAACATTTACCCTCGTAACTGTTTATCACGTGAGAGGCCAGGGCAAACTGGCAAATGGCAAAGATGTCATTGAATATTGGCGAGACTTGATGAAAATCATTTTAGCGAAAACTCTGAATGAATCGGTAACAAATGTAAACTGCTAGCCAATACTCTCCTCCCTTCTAAATAAGTCTCCTTTTGTTGAATCCTCGCCACATTACTATAATTCATTTGGATGGTAGATTGGATGTACGGCAATATGAATGACATAAACGGCAGTGCCATGATATATTCAGGGTTTTCTCTTCCAAGCTGATTTGATAATCCTTGATTTGTGTTGTTTCTGAAAGCTGACATCAATTACTATGCTCGAAAATAATTGGAGCCTAATATTAGTGTTCTTATTGCAAAGCTTCATGTCGCCTTGGAAGTGTGGAATTTGTGATAAAACTGAGTGTTCTCATTGTAAAGTTACATGTCGCTCTGTAAGTGCGGGAAAAATACATAGACTAAATTGCACGCACGTTAGGGAATTTATACTTTCTTCTTGCTCGAATGGTTCAGTTTTCTACATGGCACCAGTCAGTGTTTTGCTCTCCATTTGTACAATCACGCAACCCTCTCGTCCAATTCATAGGGTTTTCTTTTCTTCCAGGCACGCTCCCCTCTTCCTCACAGCGACTGCCTCCATTAATACAATAGCCTTCCCTTCCACTTGACGGATCCATGTTCTCGTCACTCACCCCGTTGCTCGTCCAATCTCACCCCATCTCTTGCCTCATATCGGCCAGCACTCGCCCCGTGTCTCCCTCCACATCTCCTTGAGCACAGTCCGTCTCCCTTTGTCGAGGCCCGGTTCTCACCAGATCCCCTCAGCTTCCCTCATCCAGGCCACTCAGCGCCCCTGCCTCTAAGGGTTCCCGGAAGACATTCGCAAAACTCAGTCATGTTACTTCCCTTACCTCTCGTTGCCAGGTCAAGGGTCTCCGATGGTGCCCCAGTTTAATAAAGGGCAGTGTGCGCTTGTCGAGTAAGTAATATATCTTACGGATATTATACGTAATCTATCTCGATTTAAATACAAAATCAGAGATCATGCATGAACTGGGTTTTAAGATATACAACTAACCACTAGAACCACTTGATTCTCTGTGGAAACACTAAATAAGAAATCTATAAAAAAATAGAAATATTGACCTTCTTCTCTTAACTCAGAGTGAAAATCAGATATTTACCACGTGAGCATGTTCCAAATCGAGTGTCTGCATGACGTGTATTTGTGGCTATATGACACGCCAAGCAAATACCAGGACCTCTCCATGAGCGCTAGAGCTGGTCATTAGGAATCTGGGTATTGGAGGGTTTGGAAGTTCAGAAACGTTTTTCCTTGTGGTAGAGGTACAAAATATTTGCTACCTTCCCATTGCCATTCGTTTGAGGCGACAAATTAAGGCGGAGCAAGGGGGCTGGGAATCCGTTCCACTGCAATTTCCCCCCGCTAAGATGACAAGACGAGCGAGGGGAGGTGAAGCCCACGACTTTCCGAACGATATTGTTAGGATCGCTAAATGTGCGTGGTTGTAGTACGGATAAGCCAAAAAGAAGAGAGATGGGTGAGTTGTTTGTGAGGTGGAAGTTTGATGCGCTGGCGCTGAGTGAGGCCTCGTTGATGGTAGGGAGTGTAGGAATTGGCATGGTTAGCGAGGTGAAGTCAGAAGTGGGCACGAGAATGTGTGGTGTTGGTTTTGTCTGATAGGTTAAGGTTACGGAGTGGATGGACGTGTCATCTAGAGTAATGTGTGTGAATGTGATGTTATGTATAGAGATGGGCATTTTGAATGCCTAGGGACCAGGCAGCGAGAAGAGTGAGAAACAGAGGGAGCTCTCTTGAATTGGGGGACTCCAATGCGAGAGTGGAAGACAGCGCTGAGGAAAATTTAGTAAAGAGGTTTGGCGTCTCCTGCAGAAATGACAGTGTAGAGAATTTCATGTGTTTGTGCATGAAGCGGGAGCTGATGGTGAGAAAACGCTAGTTCAAGAAGCGAGATGTCAACAAATTCACTTGTGTAAAGATGGCCTGAAGTGCAGTGGTTGATTGAGAGCTGCTGGATTTTGTGAGGCTGTTGGATGTGCGTATGTTGAGAGGAGAGGGTGAACCAATGTCTGATCATCTAGTGGTGGAAAGAATATCAAGAGTGGAGCATGAACGGAAAATGAACAGAAGTGAGTGTCGAGAAAGAATGGTGGAGCAGGTGAGTGAATGGATGTGACAAGCAGAGCTGACGATTTCTAAGAGTCGTTGGAGGAGGAATCAGACATGGTGAGACAGCAAGGCATGGGAAATGGTGAGCATGAATGGGAGACTTTCAAAGATGCAGTGTTGAGATGTGCAGGAAATGAATCTGATGGTTGCCGAGTGAGCAGGTGTAGGAGGCAGGTTACGATTGGTGGAACAATGTGGTAATAAATTCTGTGGCACAGAAGAGAGGAGAAATGTTTTCAATCAATGATTTGGCTGGCTTAAGACGACTATAAAGAAGAAAAAAGAGGTGACGCGTGTAGTAAGAAGAGCACAGAGTGAAGTGATAATTTTTTTTTTGAGGAGAACAAGAATATGCTCTAGAATGAGGTGAATAGGGTGAGGGATGGGATAAGGGTACAGGGAATAAGGAGGTGCGTAGATTTGCAAGCGGCCGATTGTGGCTGGAGAGTTATGATGCCTGAATCAGGTGGGCCGAGTAATTTGGAGAGTTGTTGAATGTTGAGGATGTCAGAGACACACTTTGTTTCTGTAGGTAGTAGTGCGCAACTGCCAAATTTTGAAGCAAAAATTACTTCTTCATTACCAAGGAAGACGTGAAAAGGCCGTAGAGTTTATGAAAGAGGGGAAAGCCCTTGGTTTGGACGGCCTTGCGATTGAGTGGCAATAGTTGGATGGCTTGTGAGGTTACTAAATCAATTTTTGGCGTTTCTGGCGAGGTGCGTATTGAGTGGCGCAGTGTGTACACTGTTCCACTGTAAAGGAGAGAGAATATCAAAATGAACGCAGCAACTCAAGAGGTATCAGTTTGTTGTGTGGAAGGGCTTTGTTTTACGAGAGAGGGTTGATCAAACAAATTAGAGACAGTATGGATGGGTAGATCTGCGAGATAGTGAGTGGCTGTAGGAGTGGAAGAAGGTGTGCATATTTAATTTCTGCCGTGAGAAAAGTCTGTTAGAAGTACTTTACAATGGAAAGGGATAGGTTTTACCCTTACATGAATCTAAAAAAGGCCCATCACATGGACGACAGGCAGGCCTGGTGTAGAATGTTGCGTTTGTATGGAGTTGGTGTAACTTGGTTCAGAGCGGTATAGCGTTTCTATGTTGGCAGCAGAGCATGTGTCTGAGTTGACTGCGAACAGATTGCCTGTTTCCTAGTGAAAGTGAGACTAAGAAGAGTCTGCATTATGTCTCCCTGGTCGTTAAATTTCTAGATGTTAGAGTGATCAGCGAGGTGAGCACAAGTGTTATTGTGTTCCACATCTCTCGAGCACTCATATTTCAAATCTAAAAACAAAATTGGTACTGTTTTTTGCCCGCACTGAGATGTGATCCTCCAAATTTCCAGCCACGCGACAAAAATAACACCATTCCTTTTTATAAGATCCATGAACATCCAGCAGGATCCATCAGGAACACGCAGTAGAGAGCGTCACTCACGTTACAAAAGATCCGTGAACATCCATCAGGATCATTCTTGATTTGGCTTAATTAACCGCGACTTAGAAACACCTCTCATGACAAATCATCATTTCAAGGCTGATTTGATACCCTTTCAGTTCGTGGGAGGGGTATTCCGCCCCGCCCAGTTCCAACTTAGAAACGCTAATATAAAGATCCTTACGTATTAAATTGCGCGACTTTGCGTATGTTTACTAAACTTTGGCAGAACATGTACAAAGTATTTTTAATTCTTGCTATATTTATCCAACACTGAACGATCATTGTACAGCGATTAAGTTCCACAATGACCTTACAACAATATTGGCTGGACGGTGCCAAAAATCTCCGTTTCTGTATTGGAGGTCAGTGTGAGAGAATATTGTCATCATTACTTGAGTGTCAGTTGGCCTAACTCCTTTTACTTACCTTTCTCGAAATCGCTAACTTAATGCAACCATTGTTTTGATCTTAACATGTAGAACAAAAGAGAATTAGGAGTGCCTTTCTGCAATATCTAGTGATTAATTTATATATGTTTACCACCATTAGTTATTAGTTAATATTAGGAATATTTTTAGGTAGAAAATGTTGCCTTCAGAACAGCTCACGCTGACAAAGATTCATCGCATATTATCTGAGTAGTGTGCTATTTCGGTAATTTTTCAATGTATCATTTTATTTCATTATTTATTTCAGATCCCTAGACCCTTTTAGACCCTTATAAATAGTCTAACAAACAACATTGTTTTTTCATTAACACATTGCTATGTGAATTGAATGCATTTCTACAATCAATTGTAGTTAGTTCAGTGTTGTTAATAATGTGTATCAACGCATCCATTGCACAGGAAATGAACAAATTCTTACACTTTGTGATCAATCATGTACACATAATAAATAGTCCATCAAATTTAATATAAAGCAGGAATTGTTCATTTGTATGCATATGTGGGAATTATAGCAGCCTCCCACAAAAGTTAATAGGCAGCTTCTTTGTCAATGGAACATGCAAACTTCTCAAAAGGTTAGAAAAATACCATTGTCATGGTGCAAATAATCATCCAAGCAATGTGCAGAACACTCTCCACTTATCTGATAAAAAGGTGCGCTGCCGGTTCCCTTTTTATCATCAATGGGTGCCCTTCTCATCGCTGTGTCAAGGCCTGAAAAGAGAGTGTTGCCATGTGAAGAGCTCCTGCGACGGCCCAGAAAGGGGCCCGCCTTTTGTAAGCTTCTCGAGTGGACGATGGCCCTATGCCTCGTTCTTCTCGTAATGAGGCGAAGGCAGCACCACCAAGTGAGAGAGGAAAGAGTGGCCTCGATGGCTCTATGCCTCGCTCTTGTCGTAATGAGGCGAAGACAGCGCCACCAAGTGAGAGAGGCAAGCGTTGCCTCGATGCATTTATGCCTCTCCATCATCGTAATGAAGCGACGGCAGCACCTTAAGTGAAAGAGCCATGAACTTCTTCTCAACGGCTCTATGCCTCGCCATCATCGTAATGAAGCGACGGCAGCACCACCAAGTGAAGAAGCCAGGAACTTCGTCTCAACGGCTCTATGCCTCGTCATCATCGTATTGAATAATGAAGCGACGGCAGCACCACCAAGTGAAGGAGCCAGGAACTTCGTCTCAACGGCTCTATGCCTCATCATCATCGTATTGAATAATGAAGCGACGGCAGCACCACCAAGTGAAGGAGCCAGGAACTTCGTCTCAACAGCTCTATGCCTCGCCATCATCGTAATGAAGCGACGGCAGCACCACCAAGTGAAGGAGCCAGGAACTTCGTCTCAACGGCTCTATGCCTCGCCATCATCGTAATGAAGCGACAGTAGCGCCACCAAGTGAAGGAGCCAGGAACTTCGTCCCAACGGCTCTATGCCTCGCCATCATCGTAATGAAGCGACGGTAGCGCCACCAAGTGAAGGAGCCAGGAACTTCGTCTCAACGGCTCTATGCCTCACCATCATCGTAATGAAGCGACGGCAGCACCACCAAGTGAAGGAGCCAGGAACTTCGTCTCAACGGCTCTATGCCCACTATCATCGTAATAAAGCGACGGCAGCGCCACCAAGTGAAGGAGCCAGGAATTTCGTCTCAACGGCTCTATGCCTCGCCATCATTGTAATGAAGCGACGGCAGCACCACCAAGTGAAGGAGCCAGGGTCTTCGTCTCAACGGCTCTATGCCTCGCCTTCATCGTAATGAAGCGGCGTTAGCGCCACCAAGTGAAGGAGCCAGGAACTTCGTCTCAACGGCTCTATGCCTCGCCATCATCGTAATGAAGCGACGGTAGCGCCACCAAGTGAAGGAGCCAGGAATTTCGTCTCAACGGCTCTATGCCTCGCCATCATCGTAATGAAGCGAAGGCAGCGCCACCTAGTGAAGGAGCAAGAATTTTGGCCGGTCGTGCAAAATTGCCCACTATTAACTTCATAGAAAGATTGTTGTGAGTGCTGAAAGGTGCCGGAGGCTCTTCACCGGGAATGCATCCTTTCATATTCCATTATCCAAACTATCGTAAGAAAGAAATCCAATCAAAATTCTTATCTTGGTTCGTCGCTGCTGCCATTGCGAAAACTAAACTATGATGATAGCAATCATGCGTTATGTTGTGCTTGCGATGGAGACTATGTTGGGCAGTTCCTGGTAAGACTCGTGTTTACTGCTTGTTAGTTGACGTTGTTTGTTTATAATCAAATCAACGATGCTTACAGAATGGGTTCGGTCATAGATAAACGACAGTTGGGCACTAGAGAAGTCGTTAACTGGAATAGTAAGACCACATGTTCATATTTCCTCCAGCTGTTACAGGGAAAATGGGGAATTGAAACTGGCCTCACAGTGGAAAAAAATTAAGACACAACAAATTCAGGGCGTCCAAGCTTGGTTCGAATTTTGAAGACATATGTGATGAAAATATATCCATGCAAATGTAAATAGAGAAGTCAACCAAAGAATTATTATGTTAATTTATATTTTAAAAAGTTAGCTAAAAATTATATCGAAAGATACATTGTTGAATAACATCTTCAGAAGGGAGCTGCACAAGCCCGCTCGGCCCCAGAGCCTATCACATGCACCAGCCTCCTCTTAATAATGGCATCTGTTCTGTCTGATGACCTTATTTTAGCCTTCACTGGTATGCGTGCTAAATAAATAAAATTGTGAACTAATCATAGGTGGGTATGCATTTTTATTCTAATTTCTAGCAGTTGAGTCAACTAACATTGTAGTTTAGGGAGATAATGAATCACAAGAATTATGTTACACTCCGTATTGCCTTATATCATATATTGACCACCGTAGACCGATTTATAAAACTCCTCCCTTGTTGCCCTCATACTCTTTGGATGTGAAGACCAACCCACTCGAACACCTTGCCTCGAATCCTCTTGTTTTGTGGACCTCAACTTTGTTCATTAGGAGCTAACGGGATTCTTTACCGGATCTGTCTGAAAAACAAGATGGATGAACGATGTCGATTTCCTTCTCCACGTCGTGCACGTTACGCGGGGAAAAAACTCGCAGATCTCAGGGTCTCCTGTGAACTGATCATTGAGGCCGTGCTGCTGCGTAGGGATCAAGGGCGGAGTGTTAGTGCCAGAAGTTCTGAAGGGAAGTGTTGCTGCCAGGGGCTCTAGAGTACAGTGCATTGCTGGCAGGGGATCAAGTGTAGTGTGCGGCTGCCACGAGTTCTAGGAAAACTAGTGTATAGTGTGTTTCTGTAAGGAGCCCTAGAGTGTAGAGTGTTGCTGCCCGGGCATCTAGAGTGTAATATGTTGCTCCTGGGGTTATAGAGTGTGGCGTGTTGATGTCAGCAGATCTCGAGTATGAAGTGGTTACCAAGGGATCTAGAATGTTTAGATATAATAATAGTTCTGCCGTTTAATGTTGCTGATAGGTCCACAAAAAAAGAGTTTGATGACTAAGTTATAAATGGTCCAAACTAGAAGGATAAGAAATAGATCAACATGGTGTTCATATGTCGGTGACACGATATGATGCTCAAACAAAAAGATAAATAAATGAATAAAGCGTGGAAGGTTGTTTAATTTATAAAAACAGAGCCACATTTTAAACAGCCTGCAGCCTATGAATGATGGGCACCTCTTCTTGGCTGGGCTAGTTGTACTGCAAATTCAAATGGTTCAAACGTCGAAACACTTATAACATAACAAACTGACTACCATATCTGCTTATGATATTTTTTATTCAGAGATTGTGTGTGACAGGGAACATTTTCAGCTACCGTGGTCACTGAAACTGTTGTAAACAAGCTGTGGGTTCAGTAAATACTTATATAATTTTGCCCTGGAAAACAAAGGTTTTAGTTTTAGTTTTTTTTCTTCTGCTAATCCTTACTGGCAATGCATATCTTCTAATGCATTGACACCGAACCAGTATACGAAGTATAACACAATGCACGAGCAGGTCTCGGGAGAAAAATACGACTTGTTTCTCAAGTCACGTACGGGCCTCCATATTGCAATCGGAGGGCGTATTGAGCAGCAGCGACTCTGCGAATACCACCGATCAGCAGCCACTATGCAATGATGCAGGCTCAAGTCCGGGCTGATAATCAATAACGACAAAAGACTGCAACTGTCTGTGCTAATAAACAGCAACGACGAAAGCCTGGCACTGTCTGGGCTGATAATCAGCGACAAAAACAGCTGACACTGTCTGGGCTGATAATCAACGACGAAAAAAGCCTGACACTGTCTGGGCTGATAATCAGCGACAAACACAGCTGACACTGTCTGGGCTGATAATCAACTACGACAAAAGCCTGACAATGTCTGTGCTAATAATCAACGACCACACAAGCCTGACAATGTCTGTGCTAATAATCAACGGCGAGGAAAGCCTGACAATGTCTGTGCTAATAATCAACGACCACACAAGCCTGACAATGTCTGTGCTAATAATCAACGACGACAAAGCCTGACAATATCTGTGCTAATAATCAACGGCGAGAAAAGCCTGTCAATGTCTGTGCTAATAATCAACGACGACAAAGCCTGACTATGTCGATGCTAATAATCAGCGACGACAAAAGCCTGATATTGTTTCTCAGTCCCAAATGATGATCAGAATTCTACACTGATATAATCTTGAGTCTATGTTGAGCGTCGTAGTTCAACCCCATGAACGGGTCTCTCCAAGTCATAAATATGAATCCTTCAATCAGCAGCTACATCACCACGATACATTATCAAAGCTAATCAATGGCAACAAAAGAACCTCATTTGTATCGTAGCAGAGCGTATCTGGCAACAACGACAAGCTGCTACCTTCTCCCATTCCCAGCCGATGCCGCCTCCAAATCTATGTTGATCACGGGCTGCAATCAACTTTCGCACTCCCTCATCGTCCGCCTCCTTCGACTTCATCAAACTAATCCTGCAGCAGATGCTCCTGTCGCACAAGTTTGGTCGACACCCGCTCCCACTGCTGTCGCTGCTCCTTTGCGCCTCTTGGCAGCGTCTCGGGGGGAGGCTCGCAACAGAGGGTGTCTCGGTCGCCATGGCAGGGCCTCCTGATGATGCTGTAACATCTTTGAGCCTCTTTGCAACCTCTCGTGGGGAGGCTCGCAACAGAGGGTGTCTTGGTCGCCATGGCAGGGCCTCCTGATGCTGCTGTAACATCTTTGAGCCTATTTGCAACCTCTCGTGGTTGGGCTCATATCAGAAAGGGTTTCGGTTGCTATTTTAGGGCCTTTTGCTGATTTTACAATAACTTTGAGCCTGTTGTCAGCCTTTCGCTGTGGGCTCGCAGCAGAAGGTGTACCGCACAAAGTGATAGGTCTTCCAACTTCAAGCAGCCTCTCGCGAGGTGGCTCGTCGCAGAAGGGGCCTCAGCCGCTATGGCAGAGCAACCTGCTGCTGTAAAAACTTTACCTGAAGAGGAACTGCTGTTTCACGCCAAAGTGCAACAGCTGCACAATTGCAAAGGGCGACTCAGGTGAGTCAGAAAAATTGCAGGAGATAGTAAAGAACGAACAATAAACCTAGACATGGAAGGACCTTATCTTCAGCGACTTACGAGTCTTGAAGTAACTCGACTGTATGCACACTCTGCATGACAAGTGGAACATTGAGAGACGTTGTGGATAAAATTATACAAAAGTTATCACGCTCGCTAAATTTTGGCATTACCTTTTAATTTTGTTTAGATTGACCTTTAACATTTCAGTTAAAATGGAGAGTCATGCAGCTCTGGCCTGGAAGGTCAGTAATGGATTAGAGAACTTCAGCGTTGCATTTTTAGTGAAACTTGTAGATTGCTTTCACAATCTTTCGGACGGGGTGGAGACTCAGACTAATTCAGGGAGATTGAATAGTAGGATACAATAAAAAGGACAGCTCCCGCGGCGATTTTAATTTTGAATATAAGTTTACAGATAATTTCTCCAGATGTAATATGAGCATTTTTAGCACACTGTTATATTTACCCTTTCAATCAGATACTTACACAAGCCGATCGGCTATAGAGGAGTATAGTTCAGGAAACCATATGTATTTCATTGAAGATACATCCATTTCTCAGCTAAATAAATTATCACCATGCTTGTTCTCCAACAGGCGGCGAATTCTTTTTCAGCCAAGATGAACTTTTATTTATAGAACTGATCTAATTGAAACACACGCCAAGGAGTTTTTTTCGACATCGGGCCATACTTATAAATAGATTTAACACGCAGTGCAAGTGTCGTGTCTACCATTGCTCAATGCAACAAGAAAATGCGAAAAGAAATCGACGGCCAGTCCCAGGCCAATACCAAGTATCTGTGGAGCAACAAACAATTAACTACTTCAAGAAAACGAACAAAAATGCTGTTCTGTTGTTCATGTACCCATCGGAAAGGGAAGAATCCAGCGGTAGGATCAAATATGGTAGGTGCAATCGTAAACCCTGAGCATTATATAACGAAAATGAACTATGAGGGGTGAACAGGATCTAACTCGTTACGATGGACCGATGAAAAGGGTGTAATATTCAATAATATGCAAAGAAGAGAGCAACAGAATTGCATTTAGTGGGCTCTGTTGTATCATTGCTACGTAACAAGCTGAAGTTAAAGAATACTAATGCATTCTGGGTGACCACCACGGACAACATAGAGTGGAGAGTTATATCCTTTAACCAGGCCAACAATCTCAACCCTTGCCCATCCCAGTACACTTCCGCCTGATCCACCCTCTTATAACTATCAGCTTTCATCAGGATCATATCTCCTTGATCCCTCTCCTATAAGACCCCTCCTCTCTATCCGTGTTGCTCAGTCAAAATAGCCCATTATCCTCGATTTTGCTTCTCCTCCTCAATCCTACCTCGCTTCCATTTATCATCCTCTGTCAATGCTCCCTTCAGTACCTGCTTCCCTCAGCTCCCCGTTCCTTCCATTCATGCTCCCCTCAGTCCCTGCTCCGTCAGTTGATGTCATTTTCAATTCATGTTCTCTTTAGCCTCTGCTCCTTTCAGTCCCTGTGCCCCACAGTCCTAGCTTACCTCAGTCTTTGCATCACCTCAGTCCCTGCATCCCCCAGTCTGTTCTCCCCCGCCTAACCCTTCCCCTTTTCACGTCCCCCCTCAGTCACTGTTCCCCTCAGTCCCTGCATCCCTCAGTTCATGTCATTTTCAATTCATGTTCTCCTTAGCCTCTGCTCCTTTCAGTCCCTGTGCCCCACAGTCCTCGCTTACCTCAGTCTTTGCATCACCTCAGTCCCTGCATCCCTCAGTCTGTTCCTCCCCGCCTAACCCTTCCCCTTTTCACGTCCCCCCTCAGTCACTGCTCCCCTCAGTCCATCCTTTCCTCAGTAACTGCACCCCTCAGTCCATCCTCCCTTAGTCACTGCTCCTCTCAGTCCATCCTCCTGTCAGTGAAACTTCCCCTCATTCACTTCTCCTCTGAGCCCATCCTCCCCTCAGTCCGTCCTCCCCTCAGTCCATCCTCCCCTCAGTCCATCCTCCCCTCAGCCATCCTCCCCTCAGTCCATCCTCCCCTCAGTAACTGCACCCCTCAGTGCATCCTCCTCTCAGTCACTGCTCCCCTCAGTTCATCCTCCCTTCAGTCACTCCTCCCCTCAGTCCATCCTCAACTCAGTCACTGCTCCCCTAAATCAATTCTCCCCTCAGTCACTGCTCCCCTCAATCCATCCTCTCCTCAGTGCATCCTCTCCTCAGTCAATCCTTCCCTCGGTCCATCCTCCCCTCAGCCCATCCTCCCCTCTGTCCATCCTCCCGTCAGTCACTGCACCCCTCAGACCATCCTCTCTTCAGCCACTGCTCCCCTCAGTCCATCTTTTCCTCAGTCACTGCTACCTCAGACCATCCTCCCCTCAGTCCATTCTCCCCTCAGTCCATCCTCCCCTCAGTAACTGCACCCCTCAGTCCATCCTCCTCTCAGTCACTGCTCCCTTCAGTCTATCCTCCTCTCCGTCCATCCTCCCCTCAGTCCATCCTTCCCTCAGTCCATCCTCCCCTCAGTCCATCCTCCCCACAGTCACTGCTCCCCTCAGTACATCCTCTCGTCAGTAACTGCACCCCTCAGTCCATCCTCCCTTCAGTCACTGCTCCCCTCAGTCCATCCTCCCTCAGTAACTGCACCCCTCAGTCCATCCTCCCCTCGGTCCATCCTCCCCTCAGTCACTGCTCCCCTCAGTCCATCCCTCCCTCAGTCACTGCATCCTTCCGTCACTGCACTCTTCAGTCCATATTTTGCACACTCCATGCCTCCCTTTGACCCGACTCACGTCAGGTCATCCTCCCCTCAGTCCATGTACCTCTGGATCGACGTTTCCCTTAGCACATGCTCCCCTTAGTCCCTGCTCTCCTCAATCTCCACCGTTCAAGTCTTCCTCAGCCTACCATTCAGGTTCCCCTCCCTCTCGACCAGCGGCCCTCACTTCAGGCCAATAACATATAACAAGTTGGGACGGCCACGCACGAGGGGAGCAAAATGCGGCTGTGGTGTTCTGAATTAGTCCCTTGTCTTCGGCTAATGGAGAGTGTGAAAGGGTGAGAGGGTGAGAGGGTGAGAGGGTGAGAGGGTGAGAGGGTGAGAGGGTGAGAGGGTGAGAGGGTGAGAGGGTGAGAGGGTG
>SDVV010014392.1:0-12752 GCA_016164225.1 Gammarus roeselii | reverse complement strand
CCAATGAAGACGTCTGTTTTAATCTTTCTCTTCGTCGATGCCATTAGGAAGTAAGGTATCATCAGCTCGAGGGAACGAGTATTGTAACACACAGAGGGTGAGATTACTGAGACCAATGAAGACGTCTGTTCTAATCTTTCTCTTCTTCGATGCCATTAGGAAGTAAGGTATCAGCTCGAGGGAACGAGTATTGTAACACACAGAGGGATGAGAATAATGAGACCAATGAAGACGTCTGTTTTAATCTTTCTCTTCTTCGATGCCATTAGGAAGTAAGGTATCAGCTCGAGGGAACGAGTATTGTAACACACAGAGGGATGAGAATACTGAGACCAATGAAGACGTCTGTTTTAATCTTTCTCTTCTTCGATGCCATTAGGAAGTAAGGTATCAGCTCGAGGGAACGAGTATTGTAACACACAGAGGGATGAGAATACTGAGACCAATGAAGACGTCTGTTTTAATCTTTCTCTTCTTCGATGCCATTAGGAAGTAAGGTATCAGCTCGAGGGAACGAGTATTGTAACACACAGAGGGATGAGAATACTGAGACCAATGAAGACGTCTGTTTTAATCTTTCTCTTCTTCGATGCCATTAGGAAGTAAGGTATCAGCTCGAGGGAACGAGTATTGTAACACACAGAGGGATGAGAATACTGAGACCAATGAAGACGTCTGTTTTAATCTTTCTCTTCTTCGATGCCATTAGGAAGTAAGGTATCAGCTCGAGGGAACGAGTATTGTAACACACAGAGGGATGAGAATACTGAGACCAATGAAGACGTCTGTTTTAATCTTTCTCTTCTTCGATGCCATTAGGAAGTAAGGTATCAGCTCGAGGGAACGAGTATTGTAACACACAGAGGGATGAGAATACTGAGACCAATGAAGACGTCTGTTTTAATCTTTCTCTTCTTCGATGCCATTAGGAAGTAAGGTATCAGCTCGAGGGAACGAGTATTGTAACACACAGAGGGATGAGAATACTGAGACCAATGAAGACGTCTGTTTTAATCTTTCTCTTCTTCGATGCCATTAGGAAGTAAGGTATCAGCTCGAGGGAACGAGTATTGTAACACACAGAGGGATGAGAATACTGAGACCAATGAAGACGTCTGTTTTAATCTTTCTCTTCTTCGATGCCATTAGGAAGTAAGGTATCATCAGCTCGAGGGAACGAGTATTGTAACACACAGAGGGATGAGATTACTGAGACCAATGAAGACGTCAGTTTTAATCTTTCTCTTCTTCGATGCCATTCGGAAGTAAGGTATCAGCTCGAGGGAACGAGTATTGTAACACAGAGAGGGATGAGAATACTGATACCAATGAAGACGTCTGTTTTAATCTTTCTCTTCTTCGATGCCATTAGGAAGTAAGGTATCAGCTCGAGGGAACGAGTATTGTAACACACAGAGGGATGAGAATACTGAGACCAATGAAGACGTCTGTTTTAATCTTTCTCTTCTTCGATGCCATTAGGAAGTAAGGTATCATCAGCTCGAGGGAACGAGTATTGTAACACACAGAGGGATGAGATTACTGAGACCAATGAAGACGTCAGTTTTAATCTTTCTCTTCTTCGATGCCATTAGGAAGTAAGGTATTAGCTCGAGGGAACGAGTATTGTAACACACAGAGGGATGAGAATACTGAGACCAATGAAGACGTCTGTTTTAATCTTTCTCTTCGTCGATGCCATTAGGAAGTAAGGTATCATCAGCTCGAGGGAACGAGTATTGTAACACACAGAGGGATGAGAATACTGAGACCAATGAAGACGTCTGTTTTAATCTTTCTCTTCTTCGATGCCATTAGGAAGTAAGGTATCAGCTCGAGGGAACGAGTATTGTAACACACAGAGGGATGAGAATACTGAGACCAATGAAGACGTCTTCTTAATCTTTTTCTTCTTCTTCGATGTCATTGGGGAATGAGTGTAACGGAGCAAGGTTGCACGGAGTGGCCATGGGAGAGGAAAATACAAAATGAAAGGTCTGAGAGATGGAAGACGACTGAGTCGTATAATTAGTACGTAAATTAGGTTAGAGCGAGAGAGCAAGAGGTAGGTGGACAAATTACAATTTCTTCATCTCGATCCCCGTGGATCGAGATGGTCGAGGACAAATTACAAATACTTTATCTCGATCCACGAGGATCAAGATCGTCGATGAACGAAGAACCGAAGCTGATAACACGATCTTGTTCAATATAAAATAAAGAATGCTATGAACATGTCATGTGTATAGTGTTATTTTGATTAATGTTGGGTCATCTTGGAACCTCAACAAGTTTTTCTCTGGGATTAAACCGTCAGACATTTCTGATCGCTGGCCTGCTTTTTTAAATAAAAAAATAAGTATTCGCTAATTGATCATGTGTTAACATCTGCAAAATACCACAATACTAGCGACGAATCCTTGAAAGCAATGCTTTTAAATAAAATAATCCTAATTTTCACAGCACTATTTATAATAGCAATCCTGACGATGCGATTAAGGCCCTCTCTAACATACCAGGCTAAACTTACAATAATTGTTTTCCTATCAAAATGCAAATTCGTTCTCGGAAGTCTGAGAAGAAACTCTGGATAACGTCTACTATTTATTCAGATATTGAGAAAAGACAAACATAATTTATTATATATGTAAAATTAAATCCTTAAACGTCTGTTTGAAACTAATAAAAAATATGTTCCAAATCAAATAAAGGTGTCTAATAAACAATATTTCACAGATAAAGGCGGAAACTTCAAAGATAACACTAAATCTTATTAATAAAATTATCCTCCCAGCAGGTTCAAATAAAAAGAAAGACATTGTTAAAACAACTGTGCACAATGACACTAGATACGAATATAATGTTGATATTGCTAAAACTTTGGTAAGAAAGTTGCTAAATCTTGTAACTCAATCCCTTTTGATTGATTACATTACGTCCAATTGACAGAAAACAGCCCGATTACATCAAGGTACGGTTCCGTGAAGCGGCACAAAGCCTTATGACTTGAGTTAGGAGTTCCATCAAAGAAATCCTCATTGTAATCGCCTTGTTAAGGCAATGAAGAGGATTGTTGTACACAATAATAGGATACAGTTGTATGCCTTAACTAATTTTCTAGTGTGTGGTACAAGCATTGTAACTAAGTTGGCCCTGGCGGTGCGAGTCTGAACACCGCTGTAACTATATTTTAAGGTAATGTATCTATTGTAACACTATGTCTATGATAATAATAGAAGCTTTATTGGAAACCATCAAAGGCATAGAAGTACATTTGAAACACAGCTTAATCAATTACAACTATGAGTGATCTGCAAGGGTAGGCAGACGAGTCAAATCAGGAAGCTCATAAAAAATAATCCTTTTATACATAATGGACACATATAATCTACCTTCTAGAGTGTACAATCATTCTTCCCAGCGTCCATGATGATTTTTAATGAAGATCTTATTATTATTATTATTATTATTATTATTATTATTATTATTATTATTATTATTGCTATTATTATTATTATTACTATTATTATTATTATTATATCACCATACATCACATACATACACATATATAAACCTGGGTACCTTTGTCGGTTGTTACGCTTATCTGACAACCACAGCGAGAAACTAAGGAAGAAATGAAAGCTGTGACTACTGTCTCCGCTCAAGCATTTCTATCGGGACCAATTTCCTGGTCATAGCGTGTGACGATCCATTATTGTCAAGTAATATAGGTGTAGCCGTCATCAGGTAGTAGAGGGCCAACCAAGTCCAGGTAAACTTGTGCAAATTTGCCACTCTCAATACGGATGGGCCCGTGACAATTTTCAGAACCGCATGCATTTCAGGGTGTGCACCCGCTCTGAGTACAATCTCAGTGTTTGAGGGATGTACGGTCTGTAAATGTTGTTCAACACGTGTCAATAAATTCCCTCTTTCTGAGTAAGTTGTAACAACATGTCCCTGTTTGTTTGAAATGTTTGAAACTCATCGTCCTGTTGTTGTTCTACCTGGAGGATATCCTCATATGTATCTGTTAAAGCTGGAAAAATGTCAGTAGTGAACTGGTTAATGAAGGACAGGTGACGACTCTCCATAGGGATCTTGCGGGTTAATGAAGGACTGGTGACGACTCTCCATGGGGATCTTGCTGGTTAATGGAGGACAGGTAACGACTCTCCTCATAAATCTTGCTGGTTAACGAAGGACAGGGGACGACTCTCCATTGGGATCTTTCTGGTTAATGAAGGATAGGTGACGACTCTCCACATCAATCTTGCTGGCTAATGAAGGATAGGTGACGACTCTTCACAAATATCTTGTTGATTAATGAAGGACAGGTGATGACTCTCCACATAGATCTTGCTGGTTGATGAAGGACAGGTGACGACTCTCCACATCAATCTTGCTAGTTAATGCAAACCAGGCGACGACTCTCCATTGGGATCTTGCTGGTTAATGAAGAACAGGTGACGACTCTCCATTGGGATCTTGCTGATTGATGAAGGACAGGTGACGACCCTCCAATTAGAACTTGCTGCTTAAGGGAGGACAGGTGATGTAACGGAAACGTAAATTGAATACGAATTGGAGGAGATAAGTATAGTGATAGTGAAAGAGGGCCAACGCGAATAAAAAGAGACAAAGAAGACATAGAGAGTTATTATTTGAATTGATTGCATGGAAAATGACAAATCGTGATGATTTCGACTATTTATTTTAAAACACTTACGTGATAATTCAAACCTCATCAATCACAATGAAAATGTTCCGTGCTTCCCACACAACACGGCTCCGGAGTGACCCAATCACACGAAAAAACTTACCAGTTATATCGAGATAAAGGGGTGCAGCCTCCGACCGTAGGCACCCCCGTATACTGTCCCGCTGGCCCGTTCAGAACTAATTAACACAGTTATGATATAGCTACCCAGCACTGAAAAGACCCACCCCACTGCCGCATGCATCCATCAATGAATGTATGTACTCTGCTTGTTTTATGTGGTTGACCTATTAAGTGTTGCTTCAACAAGAAGCAGTGAAATCATCAATGCGAGCGCGTTAGAAGAACTCGCATTGAGACCTCGCAACTCTAGTCGAGCGTGGGACCTGCATCAGTCGATAAAATGGGACATCATTGCTCGCCGTCAATTATCTCATGCTGTAATGAAGAAATTCCCCCGCCCCAGTGCATTGCAATGTATCGGGTAACAATCTGAATTAAAATGATGGATTTTAGCTTCCCTTGGTTTGAACGAAAAATTTTGTATCAGTATGTTCCATCATTTTACGGCAAATTTTGTTATGCGACATCAGTGTTATCGTTGCCATCTGTTGTGATGATCTGCCGATGATATTGAAACTCATCAAATTAATCAAGTACCACACCGCCTAGTTTTATTTTAGTCTAGAGATAGCAACCAGGACTCTTTGTTCACACTAAAGCATACATCAATTTTTCTAGTGTTATATGCAATATCTTGGATTTTGGTCAAATAATACAGATATCAAGAGGCTTTTGCAATGCCGAGGCTACGGTGATAGCAACACCATGTCATCCACATAACTAAGATTGCCAACACAGCATATTTCTTATTGGCGACATGACAACCTTGGTTTTCACATAGCTACTTAAAAAGGTATTCAACTTATCGAATTACTCGTCAAACAGCAAAGGCGATAGCTTACCTTCCTGCCTAATTCCGTGTATACAATAAGAAGCTGATTTCATCCCATTGCACCGCACGATAAGTTCATATTCTACGTACCAAAATACTAGCAATTGAATAATATGAAGAAGAGTCCACTCTCAATGACCTTTCTCAACCCAGTCCAATGATCTGCTCCAACGAAAGCCTTCTTCGCGCCAAAAACACAGGAACACAGAAGCAGTCCCTACTTCTCTAATACTCAATCGTCTGATTCAATTCCGTGGCCTTCATTAAATCCAAACTGACAGCTCGCGGCAGACATTAATCTCCGCAATCTTGCAATAAATACCTGCCCAAGAACCTTGGATATTGAGGTGCTGTTAGCAATTGGGCGGTAATCACCCAGGTCTGAAGGGTCCGTTGTTGTACATTTCAGACGTGGAATCACAGCCACGTGCATGACCTCTCTTGATTGCTCGTTGACATGTAGGCAGCCAGAGAGGAAGGGAGCAAGCACTGCAATCAGTCTGTGGGAAGCTTTCTGATACAATTCACCAGGTTTCTCGTCAATTCTAACGTTTTTTTAAGCTTTTTGGCAATAACCCTAACCTCTACCACAGAGATAATTCATTTAAAAGCATGAACATTGTCGAGGGCATTTTGTGCCCAGCCTCTATTATCTTCCATGTCAACAGAATTTGCAATAAATGGAAATGGTCCATTCAGACTTTTGCAATATATGCCTCCCCAATCACGCCTGCCAGCGCGAGAGGAAGTGTGTTTTTTAAGGATTAAATTACCGTAATATTTTAAAAAATTGTTACTTTTCCGCTATCGTAGATCTGCTAGCAGCACCTACAAATGTAACAGCTGCTCGTTCTGTCACAAAACGTGATTTCTCTGCAGAACCGCGACATTGCTATCCTCATTGCCACTGCAAGCTGACCTCCTCGAGGCCTTCCAGCAACATTTCAACTAAACATGACGTCCTGTACAACATAATTCAGTTCTCGTGCTCGTTCATTCCAGCCTGGAACGTTGTATTTGTTCGGTTTTCTGGTAACAAAATCACGCCGTCGTACAATTAAATTACACTGCGGCATAAAATAATAAAAATAATAATAAGAAAGTTTATTCACCCAGTTGCTTAGTGGTGTTCTGGTGTTTCAGAAAGGATTCTTTAATTTAAAATAGACATTCAATTTAGGGTGCAATTGTATCGGTTAATGTATTTGGTTCTTCATAAGACTAGCTACTTCTATATGGAACAAATGAATGCGTTTGTGTCTGTCCCGATTCTCTAATACACGATAAATTCAGGATACAACTTTATCGATTGATGTATTTGGTTGCATCTAAGACTTGCTAGTTCTGGTTCCAGAAACAGCTGAGGACATCTTGAAGACAGGTATTGTAGGATATGTTTTATGACACTCTCGTGCATATGGTCCGGATGTATAATAGTAATAATAATAAAGTTTATTCGTGCATAAACGGTATGTTGTTCTATTTTTACAATGCATTTTTACACAAATATATTGGGGTGGTTGGATGATTATTCATTTTGGGGATCATTAACACTTTATTTTAGTATTTTAGAATTCCTTATTTCTAGGGCTCAATTATTAATCTCTGCTCTTTGTTTCATGGAGATAAATGTTGCATTGGTTATTATATATCAAGGCTGGTTGAGACTAGGTTACCCGGGTAAGGGGAGGGGGGGGTACTCGTGGGACCCGTGGGACTCGGGGCCCTGTAGGATTCTGGAGCCCGAGGGACTTGGAAGACCAGGAAAACTCTGGGGGGCCAACTTGGACCCTTCTGGGACCCTTTGAGATACCCTTGAGACACTTTGGGACGTCCTTGAGAAATTTTGGGACCATATTGAGGCCCCTCTCTGCTCCCCACTCCCCACACTGTTAAACTCATACACAGAAAATGTGTATACGGGAAATGTTTGATTATAAAAATTAGTTATTATAGTCCACGGATTACTGGCACAGAGGGGGAGAGCCACGTCGAGGCTGAACAAGGTGCGTCGAGACAAGTCGAAACATGTTGAAGCGAGTCGAGTTGGGCTGCGACGAGTCGAAACTGGCCGAAATGGTTCGAGACAAGCCTATATGAGCTGAGACGAAGGGACTCGAGAAACCCGGGGAGCTCGGGGGACCCAGAGGACTTGGGTTACCCTCCGGGACCCATCGGGCTTCTTTGGGACCGGGGAGACCTCTGCCCTCCCACTCCACTCCCACCCTATCCCCTTAAACAATAAGTATGATGTCAACAATCTGAGCCCCTACACGGTCCACAATTTTATCAATTTACATAATGCTAGTGTATTTGTGCTATAGTTCCTGTTTGTGATTTTGTGAATGAGTGTTTTTTCAGTCTCTGCTCGCTCGCGCATGCACGTACCATATGTAATCTCTGTGGTTGACCTGGACCGCGTAGCTCTGAACCTTGTGATAGGTTGCGGTTGGGTTTAATCTCATCCGTGATTAAATTTCGGCGATACTGTCTGTGCGCATTGGCTTGCGTACATATTAATACTGGTGTTCTAAATGGTTGGAGGCGGAGATTCGTTTCGTCTGAGTCTTTATCTTACCTGAATAAATAAATTGCACTGTAACTGAACTAGATCGCGTAGCTGTACACATTGTGTTGCTTTCCTGTCGGAGCTGACTTTGTACGTGTAGCCGTAAACCTTGTACCAGTCACGACGATGCTACCTGCACGCACTAGCATGCGTAGAAATTATTCTTGAAGTTATAAATGATTGGAAGCGGAGATCCGTTTCGTCTAAGCGTTGTTCTTGTGCACACCAGCGTGCGTCTGACACCACTGATTTTTTTAAATTGTTCTAACTTTGACAACGTTGTTTTTCTCGCACACAGAGGGGGGCGAGCCAACTGGAATCCATGATCGGCGAGAATAACGGGGGAGCCTGTTTTGACTCGCGTTGAGGCTCCGGTGACGGAGGTCTGGAAAAAATCAAATTACATAAATATACGCAGTACATCCAAAGTTACGTATTATGGCAAGCTATAGCTATCAAATCAACAAATATTGGTGACCTAGCAAAGGTTTAGTTTTGCTAGGTTTTGTTAGTGTTAAACAATCTGTTATTGCCTTAAAAGAATGCGCTCTGTAGAAGAAAATGATTGAGAAATATGCTAAGAAACATCATTTTCTTGATCCGTCGCACCATGGCGAAATTTTTACGCATCCGCGTTCAATGTCAACAGCTGAATGTTTTAGGGTAATTTTGAGAGTAGAAGGAATGCGGACTCCCAGACAATCTGACTCTTGCAAGGTTAACACAATTGCAAGAAATTTTGATAATTGGGCACTCCTGGACAGATTCTATGCTGAGTTTGAGGCCCTTCTAACAAATATTCCAGTAAGGCTTCTCAGATTGAATGAAGGTGTTGATAACGTAAGATTGAATGACCTGCATCCACTGCATAGCATACCATTATACACATTCCAGACTTGATGTGCATATTTATGCATTGGGTGGAATGTGTTCATCGAAGTAATTTAACGAACACGTAAATTGTAAAAAATTATAGATTATTATGAAGCTAAACTATTGTAAACCAACAATCACCTCTTCTATGGAAGTAGACCAGCTCGGAGAGTTGGAGCTGCGTAGTAATCGTCCTGGAACGCGTTCATATAAGCAGAACACTAGTCGTTCGTGCGCATTTCTTCAGATGGGAATTATTAATACACTCCTTTAAAAATATATATTAAAGTATTTATGTCACCTTAAATGACTGCCACGGTATCATATGGACCTTATTTCACTGATATAAATTGTTAACACAATTTCATTGGCGCAAAATCTGGTGCACCTTCAAGGAGTTTATCCCAGCTTGTACCTGAATAATTGAGATCGGGTATGAAGTAGGGACTCCTCCTACTCTCCTAAATAAACGTAAAAAATCTTCAGTCCACACAATACATAAATATGCACATCAAGTCTGGAATGTGTATAATGGTATGCTATGCAGTGGATGCAGGTCATTCAATCTTACGTTATCAACACCTTCATTCAATCTGAGAAGCCTATCAGGAATATTTGTTAGAAGGGCCCCAAACTCGGCATAGAATCTGTCCAGGAGTGCCCAATTATCAAACTTTCTTGCAATCGTCTTAACCTTGCGAGAGTCAGATTGTCTGGTAGTCTGCATTCCTTCTACTCTCGAAATTACCATAAGGCACAGTGATCCGTGCTGCCAGCATTGGGCAGCAAGGGACATGAAATTGGTGCATCAAACATCAGCAAGGACAAAGCAATATGATCGATCCATGAGGAGGAAAGAGAACCGTGATTCACATGCGTGTATGTGTCAGGTGGCAGCAGCCTTGTGTCCTGGAATGCAACATTATGCTCAGCAAATAGCTCTTCAATCTCAATGAACCTATTTGTGTTTGGGGAGGCGTTCAAATCTCTTAAAATACACACTTCTTTCTTGTCTTTACTCCCCAATAAACACCCAAGTACACCCATGCATTTGAGATATTCCTCCAGATTTTCTTCCGAGTTAACAGAGAAGTGAACTTCTAAGAATAGAACAGAGGTCACACTAATTGTTACTCACAGACCCATTATTCTCTCGCATTCGTATTGCCTCCTTTTATATTTAAGCTCAGATATTGTTGCCAAATGAATGCCAGTCTTCCAAGCGGCCTCCCCACCCTTATTTTCCTCGTCTCATTGATAGAGAAAATGGACAACGAACAAATATTTTTTCCTGGATATGACGGTAAATTAAGCCGCCAAGGATGAAGCCACGTCTTCTCCAAAGCTACCAACTACATTGTTATGCAAAGGTCTGCGACATTGGCTTCACAATTTCCCGCTAAATGGCAAAAAAAGTAAAAACAATAATAATAATTTATTCAAAACCATCAAGGGCATGGAAGTAAAATTGATACTGAACTTAATATGATAAAAATATGAGTAATCTGCCAGGTTACTAATGAAGACGTGTTGTATCAGGATTCACATTGGGAATAACAATTTTATTCTTAGTGAACTCATAATATCTTTCTTATACAGCGTTCAGTATTTCTGTCCAACGTCCTAACATTGACGACACAGCAAGCGCATCGCTAGTGCAGATTGCCATGCGGATTTTATTGTTACAATCCCTTACTCTGGTCATGAGGCATGCCGCTTTTCGAAAAAGTACTTTAATGTGATCTGATGCGTTATCTGCAAATGCCCTGCTCGTAGACGTCGAGCGCGAGACCTGCATCAGTAGGCGAAAGGTGTCATTATAGCTCACTGCCAGCTTCTTCATAATGCATTGGCAAAAATATCTCCACAGTGCATTGCAGTGTATTGCTGTATTTTTGCTTCCTCTGGTTCGAACGAGAACTTCCGATATTAGCATGTTACCAACAACATTTTGTCGACAGGTCTGCTTGGCCACATTCTGATCATCGGTGCAATCTGCAGAAGCAATATCCACAAAATACGCATATCTCGCATATCAACAATACTGTTTTTCAATTTCGGGGATATGCACAAGAACTCAGAGGAAGAAAGTGTAACGTTGTATAAAACTTTGCTTCTAGAATAACATTTGATGTTAACCATAAAAACAGGACCGTGTAAGTCCTCTCCTCGAAAAGATTGAGTAGCTCAACATCGACAACGGACTAGAGTAGTATTTATGACCGCGAGAACGCCCTGGAGATAGGGACCGCGAGAACGACCTGGAGATAGGGACCGTGAAAACGCCCTGGAGATAGGGACCGCGAGAACGCCCTGGAGATAGATACCCCGAGAACGCCCTGGAGATCGGTACCGTGAGAACGCCCTGGAGATAAGGACCGCGAGAACGCCTTGGAGATAGGTACCGCGAGAACGCCCTGGAGATAGGGATCGTGAGAACGCCCCTTTGGATTGGTGGCGCAAAACAGTCCAGAAGATCGTTGGTTATTGTATACGATTACGTCTAGGATTTAATTCTTTTTAATAGTATACTTATATAAATATTTATAAATCATATTATTTAGTGTTGGAGGCACCACTGTTATTTCAATGGGTATTTATTGCTCAACATTAACTTATTTAGGGATTATCATTTAATGATGTAGATACCGGTGTCATTTTAACTTGCTTTCATTACTCGATCGTTAACATACTTAGGTTTGACAACAGGTTCTTTATAAGTGAATGAAGTATTATGTAGGTTCTTTGTTATTATAGAGCAAAAACTACAGTATTTGATTAATTCTAAGGGCTTTTTATTCTATTCTACATGTCCAAGTTTATAATTATTTATTCATTACATAGTTACTTAGTACCATGATTACAACATCTTGGAAACATTTACAAAATGAAAACTGAAAACGTGGCAGTACTTTCGTCATTCACGCGAGTACACTTGCCAAAGACGGCTTACGGCTCTTCCAAGTTAAATTCATTATTGCATCGACATCATCACCCAAGACACATCGCCTCCTCTTTTTAGTAACAGTAGGTTCTACTTCAATGTATTTTTGGGAATGTCTGGATGCCCATAGGCAGGAGTTGTGCACGCATTAACATAGTACCGCTTATTTTCAAATTTACTCAGACAATTTTTAATAGTGCGTATAGTTTGAAGCCGGCATGCTTGTGCGCGAATGTTGTGTATGGTCTCAAAGTATGTGTATGTTTTCTGGTTATGGATGTCTCTGTTTATGTTCAAGTCTGATTTTGGCTTGTGTAATTGACACCGTCAGCAGATGATTTTGTGGCGTCAGATTTGAGTAACACCCTGAAACACTTTGGTTGTGAGCAAATGATTTCACTCGAGAAGTCGTTGTCTTTTTCGCTTTACAGTTGCCCCAGCTGTCCTTTCTTTGATTCATCGTACAAGGGATGGTTTTGGGGGTAGTTGGAGAAGTTCATGTATTCAGCCAGAGGAGCTTACCGCATTTTCCGTCCCAATGTCGACCACACATTTGGACTGGATCAGCAACGACTCTGTGTCCGAGTAAATGAGCGAGACGTTGTCACCGTATTCGGGTTTGAAAGAGTCATAAAGGAAGCTGTAGACTTTCGCTTCCATATCTGTTTGGAGCTGATACTATATATGTATA
>SDVV010014391.1:0-14819 GCA_016164225.1 Gammarus roeselii | reverse complement strand
ATTTTGCCCTGTTTTGGACTCCTGTAGAAAAATTCTATCAGATTTGTTTATACTATAGCGTAGTCGGGTAGAAGTATTCCACCTAATCACTGTAGGTCATACATGAATCACCCAAAAAAAACATGTAGGTCATCTTGAAATAAAATTAATCGCATCCCGCATATATTTAAACTTATTATTCACATATCTGCTTTTAACAAGCATATAAAATAAAATCAAAATCAAAAATCATTCATTGAAGATTGTTTACATAGGTAATAAACATCCTACAAGCCCATGATGCTTCTCTGGCAATCAAACATTCCTTTCAAACTAACGCTTGTACACAGATTCACATAAACAAACAATCCTAAAACCAAACCAAAAAACACACAGGTTAGGTAGAATATCAAGTAGAATTATTAACAACAGAAGGACACATTGAATTGGATTATTGATAACAATTAAGCTCTCAAAATATATCGAAGTTGGATTTATTAGGTTTGAACATACTCGTAGTGGGACTCGCTTTACATCCAACGGCAGACTGTCTAACACATTGGGCACTGTAAATAACAAGGATCGCTGTGTAGTCGTTAATCTCTGCAAGCTAGTTACAGGGTTATTGCGATTTCTGGTGTCATAATTCTGCTGCATGTAATTTAAATTTGAACAATTATTTTGTTTATAGGCTTTTATTGCTAAAAGATATAGATGTACATCTGACACCTTCAAAATATTGGTTCTGTGAAATAAGGGACCCGTATGTGCAAGATAACTCTGACCAGTAATTCATTTGATTACTTTTTTTTAATAAGGGTTAATTGGTTAATATGAATATGAGGAGCTGCGCCCCATATTGCATTACAATAAATTAAATATGGACATACAAAGCTATAATACAGTTTAACTAACACACGTTCCGGAACACATTCGCTGAGCTTATAAAATATACCAACACTTTTTGATAGTTTTGCACAAATATTCCTCACATGTACACCAAAAGACATTCTATGATCAATTGTTACACCCAAAAACTTTACATTTTCACAAAAGCTTATAATTGTATCATCAAATCGAACTTTAGATGCTTGGTCAACATCGTTTAATCGGTTTGTAAGTAACACAGCAAAAGTTTTTTCAACATTAAGGGAGAGCCTATTAGTGACCATCCAGTTCCTAACATTAACAAGCTCCAAAGTGGCTACCGCGATCAAGTGATCATACCTCTTATTTGTTAAAGACAAGGTAGTATCATCAGCGAACACCTTAGGTAAATCATTTATGTAGAGGAAAAAGAGACGTGGGCCCAGAACAGAGCCCTAGGGGACACCAACGTTAGCAGATACGCAGAAGGATCTAGAATTTTGTATTTTTACACACTGCTCCCTATTATGAAGGTAACTTTTAAACCAGCTGTGTGACAAAGCCCGAAATCCTAATTGCTGCAACTTTAGAAGCATTATGTTATAATTAACCGCATTTTTTAGGTATACAAAAATGCTGTGAGCATGTTCCTTGCTATTGAGAGAATTGTAGATATATTCCGAGAATTAAATTAAAGCATGAAGAGTGGATTTTCCGTGTTGGAACCCAAACTGTCTAGGCGTAATTGTTTGATATTCCGTAATGAAAGAAGATAATCTACTGGCCATACATCGCTAAAATATTTTAGAGAATAATGAGAGATCAGAAATATGTCTGTAGCACGTTACATTGGTCTTATCCCCAGCCTTGAATACAGGAGTTATACAAGCCAATATATGGCATTCCGGAAATATTCCACTCTCGAACGAACAATTCAATAAGTGTACAATAGGATGCGCTGGATGATGCTTCACCAGCTTCAATATTTTCACTGGTACCGAATTTATATCATATTTCGTATCCCTAAGCCCACCAACATAAGTAACAGAATTAAAAAAAAATTGAGGAGCATTCATATTTAAGAGAGGAGACACATCGCTTACTGGTATTTGCGGTTCAAGATCTCCGGCAACACTGGAGAAAACTCACTATAACAATTAGCTATCTGGAGGTCATTTGTTGTAGGGCAATTATTTACGATAATAGATTGGATTCTTCTGGGGTCACAGTTGTTAGAAATTAGTTTCTTTATTGAATTACGAGTATCTTTTAGATTGTTACTAGTATTTGAGAATAAATGATTGTGATAGCGGCTTTTGGCTTTCCTCAGAAGAGACGTGAGACATTTTTTGAAGTTATTATTCACATAATCAGAAATTAATCCTAACTTATGAAGTTGGAAATATCTTGACTTAGTTTGAATAGGTTATACCTAACCGGTAGTTAGTTACGGCCTCTGAATTCTTTTCGTAGATAGATACTTAGTTTTCAACGGGAAAGATGAACAATATAAGGAATTTAATCTAGCAATGAACCGTTTTGTTTTCACATTTACATCAGGTACATCTGATGTATCCCAGCATTCGTTAGAAATTTTATACAAGAACAAGTTCATACATACATGAGAATGATCACGGAAGGGAATTTTAATTTTAGGAGGCTGACAAGTAGCAACCTGAACAAGGAGAAAGGTCGGACAATGATCAGTAAAGTCCACGGTCAAAAATGACATTACTATATTTACTTAGGCAATAAGTCCAAATATGGTGCAATACTGATGGTAAAGGCCCGTCTTCTGAAGAAGAAAAGAGAGTTGGTTTGGTAATTGTAGGGATGAAGTGAAGCGCACGTAATGAAATAATAACCCTTTCAACTGCAAATGAATTTTGATCAATTAGATTTATGTTAAATCCCCACACAGAAATATACCACAATTTGCAATGCAATCCTAATGTAGCAATTCCTCCAACACAGACGAAAAATTATCAATAGAGTCAGAATGAGTTCGATAAACACCGTGTAGGTATACAATTTCCTTACAAAGTTGTACTCCTACTACCAAGGTCTCGATTGTGTCGTCACCCCTTGATAAACAGTCTAACACCTCCACGTCCAGTTCATTACCAGAGAACACAGACACACCCCCGCCTCTACTCTGCTCTCTTACAGTGTGGTATGACCTACAGTATAGCCCTCTATAATACAAAAATCTTTGGACGGATGATCCAACCAAGTCTCTGGTAGGACAACTATGTCAGGCTTGCGATTAATGCTTTCCAAGAGAGAAGCGAGTGTGTCGCCATTAGCATTAAAACTGCGGACATTCCGACTATAAATATACAAATCAGACACACCAAGAGGAGATAAATGTTCATTGAGGTCATGAACAGTAAAATAATTTGGCTGGGTCGACTGATCAAATGAATTGAAAATATTATTAAAGTAATTTTGTATCGGGATCAATTTATCGTAATGAATTATTGGTTATTTGTGTCATATCAATAACTCAGTATTGAATTGGAAAGAAAATCAGAACTTGTATCGAAACGAAGACAATCATATAAGCACGATGTAATTCCAGCTAACACAGTGCTCTTAGGTCTCTTTTAGTAGACAGTAAACAGCTAATGGGGCCACACATCAACGAGAGTAGAAAGTTCCGTGTTCAAAATATTAGAGCAAAAGTCCCCAAGCCGCTGGTGAGTATTTATGGTCATCCCTGAATTACGAGGGAGAGGAGCATCAGAGTTAGGAGGCCGTACCCACACAAACACCTTGCCGTCACTCGAATTGCACCCAGCTACCTTATCAGGGAATGCACGCTTTGCTTTACGAAGTACATGCATAATGATGCTTCTCACTGGGGTAAGGCACTCATTAATGAAAAGGTTGGAGGGCTTCAGTTCTCGGCACGCACTAGTGATGTCACTCTATACTTCCCTGCGGCAATGCTTAACAATTATTTTACGACGATCAGGACCCTGTTTTACCGATCTCTACCAACACGATGAGCTACGG
Organism: Gammarus roeselii; assembly: GCA_016164225.1. NCBI lineage: Eukaryota > Metazoa > Arthropoda > Malacostraca > Amphipoda > Gammaridae > Gammarus > Gammarus roeselii. The sequence continues at coordinate 10,955 of SDVV010014391.1, read as the reverse complement.
AAAGAATATTAGTTTAGAAGTTAAGCTTCAGTTTTTAGTCACAATGTCACAAACTATCTGTCCGCAATTCTCGCCCTCACTGAAAGCAGGCACGTCATCACCGGAGAACAGCAAAGTATCCCGTCATTCGTAAGCGTCGGCATCATGGATGCGTTCAGCAAGCTTGGCCACTACGCCCTCAAATCAGAAACCTCCCCTTCCACTATGGCTATCTTCTCGTCCTTCTCTTCCACTTGCTTTGCCAATCGAGCCAGTTCATCCTTTAATGTATCCATTTTCCGTGAGCTAATGGACACAATGAGCCTGCCGTCTTCAGAGAGTTCACCAAAATCATCCTCCGCATCCACCTCCTCAAAAAACGGGATCTTCTTAGAAGCCTTCTTATTATTTATTATTTCCCAACGCGAAGTTAATGCAGACTCCCCCGTAGGGCGGTAGGAGCCTTCTTGGCAGGCATTGCAGAGATATGGGGAGAAGTATCAATACGGCACAGAAGGGCAGATGTAAACAATGGCTGTTTGGCTCGAGAGCAATAGTGGATAATAGGCATGACTTCACGGATACAAAGTAATTAGGCATCTGTGTGACACTTCAACAGATAGCAGGAGAGATAATTGGCACGGAGGCTTCCATATGTTGTGATGCATAAGCTTTTCTGATAGGAGAAGAGTATCCGTGACCGCTTCCTTTGCCAGCATCGTCAGAGCAGCACTGACGATGCTTTGACTCTAAGTTCACGGTTTGTAGCTGCTCATTTAACAAGTCCAAGACTTCCAGGCAAACGCGTAATACGCCTCCAAACGGCGAGTTCAAAATGGCGAGCTGTAAATTCTGCCAATATGCCAAAAATATCAAACAACTGAAAGCACAGTTAACTCATGCTACTGGTGGCTCACCCAACGCAGATGCAGTTAACGCCGATACAAGGCTGCTAGCTGTTGAATTAGAACTGGAATGAGTGCAGAAACAATTTGGTTAACTCTAAGACATGATAAACAGCGAAATAAAAGCAACAAAATAAATTCATAAAACTACCCTGCATCTGCTTAATGAACTTCAAGTGCACTTAGACTCAGAACTGGCAAAGAACTTACAGCTCTAGACTCAGAGACCAACGACCCTATCAAATGGATAGAAAAAAAAGTCAACATTGCTGAGACACTCTACACAACTGTAGTAAACAGGCGGCAGGTAGTCAGTGGCAAAGAATCACAGGTCGGGCGACAGTCTTGCCACAACCGAACTGATACAAGCAATCGTTTCGGTGCACTGCCCGATGAAATGGACTCTCAAAACACAGAGGAAATTATTGTGATTGGCGACTACAAAGTCAGCTCCATCAAACCAAATCAGCGAGAAGAGAGAGTCCAACTAAAAATACTCGGTAATCCAGGCTTGAAAATTGATGATATTTGAAGGAATAATCAAAAAGAAATACATACTTTTTTGAAAATCGATCATACTACAAGTCGGGGCAAAAGACGTGGCGGCACAGACGGAAGAAACATGGGTAAGGTATAAAACCATGCTAACAAACGTCAAAAGATCGCACGCGAACATCCATGTCACTGGCATCCTGACCCATCCAAACCAAAGTAGATACAAATTGAGCAAGATGATACTTCTAAGCAATCGCATAGCAACGTTCTGCAAAGCACAACACATCTCATTCTTGGACCACTGGGAAACGATGATCAACCTCAACAACTATGAATTCGATTGAATCACCAACAAAGCATACAAAAACACGTCTGGGCTTGATACACTCGAAAGCATCCTTCAGAATATCGGTGCTGGCCTCGTCACCGAAATTAAATCAAAAAACATTCTCGACGCCCAACACAAGACTCCGCCATTACTGCCCATCGGAATGAATCAACGGCGCAGCCCGAGCAAGTAGCAATCACGGACACTGCAGTAACGATAGAGAAACGGCCAACAAAAATAGATTCACCACTATCAAAAAAGTTCAACGAAGTAACCCAGCAGCCCCCGACCGCAACCGAAGAGATTCTGGCAGTATTCAGAGCCGAAATACTCTCAAATGTTACTATGTGAACGCTAGAAGTCTCCGAGGCAAAATTGACGAATTGGGAATCCTCGCAATTAACGGAGAGATCGACATAATAGCCATCTCAGAATCGTGGATGAAATCGAGCTCCAGAAATTATCTGGGCGAATTCACTCTCCCGGGTTTTTCCCTATTTCACAAAGATAGACTAGGCCGTGAGGGTGGAGGAGTATTGTTTATCGTAAAAAATGCTCTACAAGTAATAGAAGTCTCTATTCCAAGCAGCAGACACGACATAGTTTCAATTCAAGTAGTCGGCAAACATACAAATTGTCAAATCACTCTAGTTTATCATTCTCCCGTGAGCTTCGTCGCAGATGAAATCGATCTGTACAACACCCTCGTCGATGTGGTCAGAAAACAGTATAATACTTGGAGACTTCCTGACATCGATTGGGAAACAGAAAAATGCACGGTCGCTGGCCAACGCCTGATTGATTTTGCTGCCGATAAATTTATGACCCGAATGGTAAAGACACCTGCAGGAGGTAGCAATATTCTTGGTCTTATATTTAGTGCAAGCGACTCTCATGTCACGAACGTCGAAGTGTGTTAACCCCTCGGAAATAGCGACCACAACTGTAACCGTTTCATGATTAAGCTCGAGATAAAAACGTTAATTAACTGCGAAAAAGTCCCTAACTTTAGATTAGCTAACTTTGATAGCTTAAGAAAGGCAATGGGGTCAGCAAATATAACCCTCGGACAAGATGTCAATCAATCGCTAAGCAATTTTTTTATTTCACTTCTAAATATTGAAAATGACCATGTATCTCGCAAAAACAGGCAAACAGCAGTCAATCAGCCTAAGTACTGTAAAGGAGAATTGCAAGCGCCTACTGTCGCAAAGGAAAGCGAAGCACTCGAATAAACAGAAACACCCACACGACGATGCTGCAAAAAAATAAATACAAAATCAGCAGACTGATTTTTAAGACGGTCCAGAAACGAAAGAAAAAAAATACGAAAAAATAAAATCGCGGCTAACGCCAAAACTAATCCGAAACAATTTTTCAGTTATATATCGAGCAAAAAAAATCAAGATCTGTAATTGGCTCTCTTGAAAATGATATTGGTGGGCTAGAAACTGACGAGATTAAAATGAGTGTCCTGATTAACCAATTTTTCTGTTCTGTATTTACGTTAGAGAATGCAGATATTCCTAATCCTGATGATTTCATAGCGCAGAGACAAATCAAAGCCCTCAGCACAGTGAAGTTTCCCCCTGCCGAAGTTATTGAATATATAGAAAAACTGAAAGTTACAAAATCTCCCGATCCAGACCAAGTTCATCCCAAAATACTGAAAGAGACTATGAACGAAATTGCCGAACATCTAGCAAATATTTTCACCCAATCTCTCACAAATGGCACCTGCCCCTCTCAGTGGAAAGAAGCTAATGTCACCCCCAATTTTTAAAAAGGGACAAAAAGTGTCCCGGAAATTACCGTCCAATTAGTCTCACCTCAGTCATAGGCAAATTGATGGAAAGTTTGATCATGGATAAAATTACAGAATTCCTAGAATCAAATCAGTTAATAGGTAACTCTCAGCATGGCTTGAGACGAAATCGTTCATGTCTTTCCAACCTGCTGTTTTTTTCCTGAATATAATTGAATTTCACGACGCAAAATCTCCGATCGACATCATTTACCTTGACTTTCAAAAGGCTTCCGCAAAGTTCCTCACAAACACTCGGTTAGTAAATAGCACAGCATCGGTATTCGAGGGGTACTCGATAACTGGATAAAATGCTGGCTCATGGACAGACGGCAGCGAGTCGTGCTTAATGGAGCTTCCTCCAATTGGGGTAAAGTTACAAGTGGCTTGCCCCAAGGATCTTTGGTAGGTCCAGTTCTCTTCATAATATTCATAAACGATCTCGACATCAACGTACTCTCGAACATTATTAAGTTTGCAGACGATACCAAGCTGGGAGGAAAAGTGCAAACCAAACTCGAGTGAGAGCAGATCCAATTAGATTTGATCGGACATTTATTAGGCGCCCGGGAGAGTGCAAATTCTCCCATCGTAGGTTGGACTAGACTAACTAACACACAGCATAGTCCACCTAGGGCCCCTGCGGGCGTCTGACGATACATAATTATATAACTAATCCAAAATTTGTCACCATGCAAAAAGGGCACAGATAAATAATAGAGTCCACGAAATAAGAAATAGTAAAATGCTAAAATAAAGTGTTAATGATCTATGAAATGAATAATCATCCATCCACAATACAATCGAAAGCAAGGGCCGACGCCCACTTGTCCGATCGCCACCCGAATGAGTCACCCGTCAGCCACCCGTAAGCCATAAGCCACCCGTAAGCCACCTGAACGACTCCGCCCAACCCTCCACCCCCCGTTAATCATCCCTATCTATAAATCTTTACATTTGTGCTTTCAGCTCTATATTAACTACTCAGGGACTCGCAAGAAAAAGTTAACCAGGGAATTTCAAAGCTCGGAAAGCGAAAAAGATTTAAGTCCTTCTATCAGGAAACACAAATTCTGTTTCGCTCGTCAGTCGTGCACGAATCAATTCTCCGTAGTGCATGGAATCCTTCGATCGTCCAACACACACGGCGAGTCAACATCAAAAATAGCATCACTCTTTTTCATAATAAACTCCACGTTACGTAATCCCCAGAGCACTTGAAAAATATCGTGTGTAACTGTCTCATAATGGGTTCAATGGGTTCAATGGATTCAATGGGTTCAATGGGTTCAATGGGTTCAATGGGTTCAATGGGTTCAATGGGTTCAATGGGTTCAATGAGTTCAATTTGCTACGTTCCAAGTGGGCTTCTTTCATGATCGAGCGGCAAGCAGCCCCAATCATCCTGAACAGTTTTTGTTGAATGCATTTCAAGTTTGACAATGGAAAACACGAATGATCTACAATCTAACAAGTTTTTTTTTTATCTGAGATTCATGCATATCAACTCATAATTGTTTCGTTTCCCAGAATATATCATACAATATCACTATGAATTTGATGCCAGAGAAGCGGAGCATGTAATTGGCACAGACTTAACCTCCCATCCGATGTGGGGAGCCGTCAACAACAACCACCCATCCTCGATGTCACAGGTGCAAAAAATCTTTTAGAAAAGTCAGTCCTCCTGTAGCTGTGGGTGCGTGACAATGAAAGTAGAACCACTCGGCCCAGCGGCGGGGCGCTCATAATGTAAACTGCATTACAGCCTCCCGAGCCTGTTGTATGCCGTGGCAACTCAAACTTGATCTCCTTCCTTGCCAACACAAGCGCGTGAGGCGGCAAATGAGACTGGGCGGTGAGCAAATATTGATCTGGAGCAATGGCGCGGTGCACGGGGACAAAAATTGAGTGGTGATATTCAGACAGCTGGTCAAAAGAAGCAACATCCGTATTCGAATATTAGAGACCGGTCCACATAGAACCTATTAAAAAATGTATTCAATGGTGTAGATGTGAGTCACTGTGCTCGCTAAATCATGTCCATGCATGATAGAGTTGATGTTAAGGTATCCGGTTTTGCAAATAAACTTGAAATTGCTCATCTGCAGCAAAACGAACTGAACAGCGACCCTCCATCCGGTCCCAGCAGAGGGCGCTTTGCAAGTCTCCGCACACAAAATCGCTGAAGGTTCTCTGGAATCCAATTACCATTTATTCCTGAACGACGAGACTGGGAGGGAATTGGCCGGACTGAAAGTACGAAGCCGGGGAAGGGAGTTGTATTGAATATTAAGAAAGTAGGAACAGTTCTGATTTTATTGGAAAGCCAACGACTGCATAATATTCCACACACGAGATCTCGAGAGCGCTGTAATGTCCGTTAATGGCAGGCGTATTTATTCCACGATGACAAGTCATTGTTATTACGTACACCGGGATTAAATAGTCTCAGTTTATTCGATCTCAGCGCACCCTGGGATTAAATAGTCTCCGTTTATTCGATTTGAGCGCACACTGGGATTAAATAGTCTCAGTTTATTCGATCTGAGCGCAAAGAAACATCACTTATTGCTCGAATGTATAGGAACTTTCTTCGAACCCACTCGAGAGCGAGCGGCGTCAGTCTGATTCATATTGTTTACGATTGTTAAATTTTAGGGCGATTAGAGACATTTTTTTAGACAAAAACACGGTGCTGATGATGGGAGCGCTGCTCCTTTGAAGGTTCTGAATGATTGTTAAAGCACAATGAAACGCCAAGCATTGGCAATTTATGGGACTCCTGTGTCATAGCCCATGACATGCCGAAGAGACGCCAATGATCCTTATTTAAGGTAGTTCATAAATAATCAGCAATACATGTATTGGGAATTTTTTGCCATGTTAGCTGTTTGAAAATTCAAATCTTTCAATGGAGTATCTTGCATTTGCATGACATATTCATATCGGGTGTCAAGTTTCTCATGAATAAAGAATGAACGCTTACAAAATAATTAAGTAGATGTATTTCAACGTTGCCTATTAATTAGTAATTCTTAATACGTGAGCGATAAAATTGAATTTACAAGAATTTACATGAAATTCGAGATTCGATGAGGCAATTCTGTTTATTCTTAAAGGTGTTTTAAAGTAGAACCCCGGAGTACTTTTTGAGTGGGAAGGCTCGCTGTGTGTGATCCCTCTCCCTCCGACAAGTCAACCGGCTTATGGGGTGCAGAGTTACTCGGGATACTATTGTCTTCCTGCAGTATCTCTTTTCCAAATATAAGGGTCATTTGGATGCGGAACAGGATGGTACAAAGCCCTGATCGGCTGTCGACTGCCAGTTTGCAGAGTGTTAAAACCGAGGGATTTGGCTCCTGATCTCGGCAGGAAACCCTGCTCGTCTGCTAGTAGATGAAAGGGCATGGTTGCAATATGTTCGAAGTATCAGCTTGTGTTCAAGGTGTGGGTGAGCGTAGGGGACTACACATGGCAAGCTTTGTTAGCCAGTCGTTCACGTTTTCCCCCATCCTGACTTAGCCCCTTGAACTGGTTCCACCTGTCTAATCGCACCATTCCATCCAGATTAGTAGTCGAGGTCAGGGAGTATCCTGTCAAGGCTACGCCTGAAGTTATCGACATATCCACTCTGAACTACCCTTAGAAGGAGCCTGTTCATGACCATACAGACTCTGTAAATCATGGAGACTTCACAGACTTCTTTGATGTACGCTTCAGCTCGTTGTTCTGAGTCTGGATCTCGTTGAACAAGAATTCGTTTCGGCAGACTGCGTTGGGGAAACCTTCAATGACATAATGCCCAGATGTATATTCCCTGAGCCTTCTCTTTTGGTGAGGGAAAATCTTCCGTTCGTTCAGCCTCGATCAGAAAGCTTTGTTTATTAGGATAAGGATTATCTTGGTGAATTTAGCCTGAACAATTACTAGTATCTTTGGTTTATAGTTGGAGATCAGTATACTCCAGTAGTTGGGGGTTATCAAGTTTTCCCTGTATTTGAACTGCAGTCTCATGTATCAGAGAATTCGTTTGCCTTCTTACCTTCGTCTATGCATTGCCTCGAATTTAAGGTCGCTACTTATGTAGACCCCGTGTTTATTTTCAAAATAGGTGGTCGGTATCTGGCTGCCCAAGAGCTTGTAGCTTACAGATCGGCTCGCTCTACTGCGCATTTGTAGGTGTTAAACTGCTTTTATCGAGCAGCCGATCATACCAGATTTTAAGGGTTCTACGTTTATAGTATTTGGTTCTACGTTAACTCATTCAACGGAATTAGTTTCAAATTAACAATTCAACCGGATCACCTGTATTCCGTATAGCCTATTTTAACATATTAAAAGTAGATATGCAGGGGCTGTAATTGTTTTCCTTTGCTCAGAAAATTGGTAGAACAAATTCATTGAATTCTCCTTGAAACAATTTTCTCTTAATTTCTTCCCAAACTGTTGTCTTACTTATACGACCAGTGTATCACCGATTCACCTCACTTCTACGACCATTGTATCACCTATTCACCTTGTTTCTCCGACTAGTGTATCACCTATTTACCTCACTTCAACGACCATTGTATCACCTATTCACCTCACTTCTACAACCAGTGTATTATCTATTCACCTCACTTCAACGACCATTGTATCACCTATTCACCTCTCTTCTACGACTATTTTATTACCTGTTCACCTCACTTCAACGACCATTGTATCACCTATTCACCTCACTTCTACGACTATTTTATTACCTGTTCACCTCACTTCAACGACCATTGTATCACCTATTCACCTCTCTTCTACGACTATTTTATTACCTGTTCACCTCACTTCAACGACCATTGTATCACCTATTCACCTCACTTCTACGACTATTTTATTACCTGTTCACCTCACTTCAACGACCATTGTATCACCTATTCACCTCTCTTCTACGACTATTTTATTACCTGTTCACCTCACTTCAACGACCATTGTATCACCTATTCACCTCACTTCTACGACCATTGTATCACCTATTCACCTTGTTTCTACGACCAGTGTACCACCTATTCACCTCACTTCTACGACCATTGTATCACCTATTCACCTTGTTTCTACGACCAGTGTACCACATATTCACCTCACTTCAACGACCATTGTATCACCTATTCACTTCACTTCTACGACTATTATATCACCTATTCACCTCACTTCTACGATCATTGTACCACCTATTCACTTCACTTCTACGACCGTTGTATCACCTATTCACCTCACTTCTACGATCATTGTATCATCTATTCACCTCACTTCTACGACCGTTGTATCACCTATTCACCTTACCCTTTCATCCCTGCTGCTACCATCTTCAGCCTTTGTCGAAGCTGCTGTATAGCCAGCCACGTCACTAGGATTGCAAACACTTCTTGTGATATCTGCTAGCGGCTTCAGGCGAGTGGGTTGTAATTTGTTCAATTTTAGAGGCACGTTAGATACCAAGAACGGATGAACCAAAAGGAAGATAGCGTGCTGTCTATTGTCGCCTCTTTCAAGAAAGGACGAAGCATGTATTATATTTTGATGCATTTTTTCTATTCTTTAACTTACTATATTTTCAGATAATTTTGTCTAGCTCTAACACTCGAAACTCGCACAAAGTAACCATTAATATGTCGAGTTCGACATTAAATACAGGACATCGTTGTTGTACTGACCATATTTAATGTTCGTACCAATAATTACTAGGCCTTTGATAATCCAAATAATCATCGTTGTTACTTCATCAACGGTCAGAAGAATTGGCTCATTCTGTCGGTAACGAAAGGCCCGAATTTTCCTTCTGTAAGTGGATTGAGGGACTCAGATTATCTTTTAAAACGCGGATTGAGAACACAGATTATCTATTAAAAAGCAGATTGAGGACTCAGATTATCTATTAAAAAGCGGATTGAGAACACAGATTATCTATTAAAAAGCGGATTGAGGACAGAGATTATCGATTAAAAAGCGGATTGAGGACAGAGATTATCGATTAAAAAGCGGATTGAGGACAGAGATTATCGATTAAAAAGCGGATTGAGGACAGAGATTATCGATTAAAAAGCGGATTGAGGACAGAGATTATCGATTAAAAAGCCACTCAAGTGAAGATTAGAAACTGAATTTTTTGCGATGATGACTAAATTTCAGTCCTACGATGGGATTAATGACCAACAAAAAAGAGGATGCGCACGATTGGGGACGACATGGGTGCGCACGATTGGGGACGACATGGGTGCGCACGATTGGGGACGACATGGGTGCGCACAATTGGTGACGGCATGAGTGCGCACGATTTGGGAATACATGAGTGCGCACGATTGAGGACGACATGGGTACGCACGATTGGGGACAACATGGGTGCGCACAAAGATTTTGTGTTCAATTTTTATGTATATAGGACTTTCCCTAAAACTGTATAATATTCAATTGGAAATATTTTGTTTACAACATTCCTACCTCATTTAATGTAGTGAGAAGTCAAAAAAAGGTAGGCTTGTGTATTATGAATAATTCATAGTATTATTACTTATATTAGGTAGTTGTACATCATGCTGAGTTGCTCATATTAACAAATATCTTAATAACCAATTACCAACCTGTAATGACAACTACAAATCAAAGACAGTGATCCTAGTGAAGCACAAGACTACATGTTCAAAACAGCCAAAAAAATTGAAAGCCTTAATAAAATTATAACTCAACTTCAACAACACTATGAGATATGAACCACTCAATTCTTTGCTTCCCACCACTCCCTGGAAGTTTGAGAATTAGTAATAGTTGATGTAGGGCTTGTCTTAGATTGCGAGGCCCTTTACTAATAATGAGAAAATCACAGAAAAACTAATGTAAGTTTTGAGATGTGAGTATAGTCGGTTTTAGACATAATTGAGGTGCTTGTACATAAGATTTGTTTGAATTTATGTTAATAAGCTCAAATCAGTGAGCCTGTAGGGCTTGTATGCCTGTAAGTGTAAAAAAGTGCTGACTATTCTATAGTTATGAAACACAAATGATAAAAAAATAAGTGTTCGGCAGGTTTCTGATGGTCATCACACTTTGATAGTCACAGCAGCACTGAGATGGTCATCACACTTTGATAGTCACAGCAGAACTGAGATGGTCATCACACTTTGATAGTCACAGCAGCACTGAGATGGTCATCACACTTTGATAGTCACAGCAGCACTGAGATGGTCATCACACTTTGATAGTCACAGCAGCACTGAGATGGTCATCACACTTTGATGATCACAGCAGAACTGAGATGGTCATCACACTTTGATAGTCACAGCAGCACTGAGATGGTCATCACACTTTGATAGTCACATCAGCACTGAGATGGTCATCACACTTTGATAGTCACAGCAGCACTGAGATGGTCATCACACTTTGATAGTCACAGCAGCACTGAGATGGTCATCACACT
>SDVV010014390.1:0-14819 GCA_016164225.1 Gammarus roeselii | reverse complement strand
CGGGACTGGAATGGTCCCAGCCATTATGGTTTCTTCATTAAATAGTCCCTTAGTTAGGGTTTCATTTTTAAGATAGGCTTCTGCCACGGCACGCGACGTATTTTCTAGAGAGGTCATCCCACAAAAAAATGTTTTCGGACGTAAGTTTAGTTCCTAATAACGCTCGGGCCGCCTGTCTAAACTCAGTTACTTTGAAAGATGGGTACATACTAAGGAAATCATTTTTGACTTCATTAAATGTGACTGATCTGCCAGCGTAACAAGTTAACAGTTTTATTGCGTCGCCCCGTTTTTTATCGACGAGGGAGAATAAAATCTGTAACTTTTTATCGTCCGCGACCATGTTGTTTTGTAAGAAATGATTTTCTTCTGTCCTAAGAAAGGTCCTAGCATCGAGGTCGGATATAAATTTCGCTTCGCCCTCTCTGGGATTACCAGCAAACTTAGGGAGGTCTTGCAATATGGTGATGTTATTTACGGCCATTTTGGCAAAAAGTACTGAACGTAAGTAATATAAAGTTATTTTATAGCTTCACACTTTCCACTTGTGTCTCGCACGACACCACTTTATTTGTTGCACACCATTTTTTTTTTACAATGTCCGTATTTAACGTGCTTAATATACTCAAGGTTTTTATGACGTTCTGCTCCTCGCTGTTCCTTGTAGTCAGACGCGATGCTCTTCTTGTAGTCGGATGAGATGCTCTCCTTGTAGTCGGATGAGATGCTCTTCTTGTAGTCGGAAGTGATGCTCTCCTTGTCTCTCAGCTGATGTCTTGTCGTCTTCACTTTTTTGAGGTGTTTATTTATTGTTTACTGTGCATGGTATATTTAAAGTCTGGCTACCGATCCTGTCTACAGCGCCAATGTAGTCGATCCTCTACTGTTTGGCAAGACTGGGCTTTTTGGGGTTTGAAGTGAAACTTGTTGGAATACTTAACATTTATTAGCATGTCTAGTTCAGAAAATAGAGAAACGCAAGAGGTTCTTTTCGCAAGCTAGTACACATTTAACTTGCTATCAGATAGTCAGGATGAGGTGGACAAGTGTGAGAGTATGGAGATATCGAATCTAGCACGGAGATAGTTTGGCGTGTGTGGGGCTCAAACCTAGTCTGAGGGCTCAGCCTCATGCAGAACATATATACTAAAGATTTTACGCCAGAACACCTTGAGGTGTTTTTGGAAAGCCAAGTTGCCGCGCCTATCCTGGAAGGAAAAGACGGTTCTCTGGAGGTCCTGAATCAGTGAACATGTGGCGGATACGACTCGACTCAAGGAGAAACTAAGGTTAGAAATTAGTTGAATGCATATGTTCAACAGTCACAGAACGTGAGCAAAGCCACGCTATACAAAATTTTACCCACATAAATAAACTCAAAGTCACAGTTGTAACGCATCCGTCCTTCAACGATACCAACTGGATTATATACACCTCCCGTTACACGCCTACAACAAACCTCAGTGCTTTCGCTGAAGGTCTAGCTGAAGACTACGGAATTACCAAAGTTCGTCAAGCAGCATGGATAAAATCACGTAACGAAAATTCTACTGCATACCAAATTACCTTCCCGGGACACGACGCACCAAAATTTATAGTAATCCCTGCGTGAACATGGAAGAAGCAAAACCTACCCAGTAGCAATATGCCCCCCAATGTGCGAAAAATGCTTAGAATACGACCACGTCATCGCATACTGCCAGAAACACACACCCCAACGTTGCAAGAAATGCGCTGGCGAGCACGACAGAAAAGACTGCACAGTCCGCTAACCTAAATGCTATCACTGCTCATGCATCCATGAGGCAGGCGACCGCGACTGCCCAGTACATATGGACCAAGAAGAGATAACGATCACACAAAATGAACGCAGAGTTACACGGAAGCAAGCTATCCGAATCTGGAAAGACGAAAACCCGAACTGCCTCGATTATGCCAAAGCTGTCAAATCGACAAGTCAACCAAGTTCGCCCGACGATATCCACACAGCATCAGAAAAACAGCGTAACAAGATTCCGACACTCCTACCTGGCTGCAGTGCTTCTTCACCCAGCCCAGCGACCAGCCCCACATCAGAGACTCCCTGTTCTAGAAACGATTTATGCAAAGACTTGGCGGACAAATAAATGGATGTGTAGAGGTCCTTAATTGACCCTACATTATTTTAATAAACACTAAACGCATTATACGTGCATCACAAGCACTATTACGATTAGGCAATCGCATATTTTGATCTCATTGTTGCATATCTCTGTAGGTAGCAACAACATTTCCGTTCAGCCAGTACAAACATCTTCCAACCATGATGGCAGTGCAACAAATATTTATTTTAGCTAAATAAATTTGTATAACCCACGCACTTAAAGCCATGGAACATGAATCAGATGGAATAAATGATTCAGAGAAGTATTCTTTCAAAATTCAGTGAATTTTTTGGTTTCATACAATCTGGCAACAAGCGAAGCGGGTTTGCTTTTCTAGACTCTTCCATTTGGCGCGCCGCACAAGCTCACGTGATACCAGTCCTCTCATAACCAACATAAAAAAGTCAGGGAAGTGATCCAAGCCACGAATTAAGTGTTCATTTAGACCTGGCCAAAGTTATAAGATAAAAGTTTCTGGCCCTCTTTAATGCTCTTGTATCCACCACGTGCTAGGCTAGTAAATTAATAAAAGGTTTACCTTGGATGCTACTCCACAGAACATAGCCTTTCACCCCCTGCTACTGAGGCCATGAGGACACCCAGTCTTCAGGCAAGACAGAATAAATCCGGTAGAAGAAATTGAACAAGGTTCCCCTGAAGACATTCCCTAGGGGATCCATTGACGCCACCAAGGTTTTCCGCCGTCTATTTATTTTAAACCATATTTCTTATTTTCCCCTTCTATATTATCCTTGGATCACAACCCTGAGTTAAGTAAAAGGGGGGTTCAAAGCTACCAAAATTCATTACCAAAGCCTGTCATTGTCTTTATCTGTTTTTAGTGCTTGAACATACTCCCAACCGTAGGATAGAAAAGGATACCATAACTTGGAGTCAGATCATGTTCCTGTGCCATGGTAAAGCAAGCACATTTTAATTCTTATAGCTCACAGAAGCTATTTCATTAACTTTTTGTGTAACCAAAATAAGGGTAAATCACCCTTCACTTATCTATATCCACATATTCGCCTTTATAATACCTAAAGATGCATCTCCCGCAGTTGACCTCACAGCAAGGCTCACTTCTATATAGACAAAAAGACAAAAGATGAGGAAACCTCGGATACCCAGGCACCACTGAGCAAAAATATCAGTAACCACGCCCAAATACCGGCTACCAGGATCAAAACCCAGAACTACCTCCACCTGCCTCGAATGTGGCTCCATTCGTGGAAAACCACTGCGAGGGACAAGATCCCCCGTTAACAAACCCGACTCATGAACACACCATCAGCGAAAACGATCATAGCCTGGCTGACAGCTCGTATCTAGAAGAGCTCATACGCGAAACCTCCGCACAACCAGACATATTACCTAGCCCAAATACCTTTCGCTCCACACAATCATCCACACAGATAAAAAGACTACCTCAGAAGAAGAACGCGCTCGCCCACGAAGCAAACGCAGAGAGCACACACCCTCGACTTCCCACATGAGCATTCGCAGCCGTGACCGCATCAACCACAGGTGACCACCTTCCACCGAAGGCAGACAGTCCCGTGAACACTTCCATCCCAAAACCCATGGTCAAACTCATAAACACGCGCACTACAAAAGCTCCAGTAAATCATGCGACCACTCAAGATCATCAAGGGCAGAGTGCGAACAGCCTTCAAAATGATCACCAAAATACTCCAGTGGAACTGCCAGGGATTCGAAAACAAGGAAGATGAATTTAAATCCCTAATCGCTACCCATAAACTTTTTGTGATTGACCTCCAGGAGATTAAACTCTGAGAGACCGCCACCCTCAGAATCCCCCAATATATCATACAACGCCGCGAAAGCCACACCAACGTGACTGCTCACGGCGGAGTGGCACTAATGATTCACCAAAGTGCACCTCACATTCGTCTTCCCCTGAAGACAGAACTCAAAGCTATCGCCGTAAAGATATGCGTCTCAAGGCCAATAACAGTAGTATCCATCTACTCATCAAGAAGCCATGACCTCTCAGAAGCACTAATGACCGAACTGTTTAACCAACTGCCCTCACCAGTGCTCCTCCTTGGAGACTTCAACAGCTACCATGAAACATGAGGATGCATGAAAATAGACCGCAGGGGAGTGATAATGGCTAACACCATATACACTCACAACCTGGTTCTTCTCAACGACGGACAACCCACCCAAATCACCTCCACAGGTATAACTGCCATCGATTTATTCACATGCTGCCCCACTCTGGCACCCCAACTTGTTTGGGGAGTTTTGCCTTCAACACACGACAGCAACCATAACCCAGTCATCATATCACTTCTCACCAAACAACCTAGGAACTTTGTCCCACAAGAACTTCGATTCAACTACCAGTAAGCCAGCTGGATGGAATACTCGGCGCACATCGCATGGAGTGATATGGACAACATCCCCAAAACCACGTCGTAACATGAAATCGTCGCCCAACTATACAAAAAGTTTCAAGTCTCAACCGAGGCAAGCATTCCCCAATATGCCACTTCAACCTTCTTTCCAAAACCATGATGGTGCTGAGAGGTGCAAGAAGCACGAGATCAGCAAGAAAAGCTATACCATGCCTACCGACGCGCACGGTCCCCCAGGAACCGAGGTAACGTGGAAAAGGGCATCTGCTGTAAATTAAAAACTTCTAGTGGAGAAGGAACGTGAAAGATGGGGTAAATTAGTCAATACTTTCATTCAAAACACTCCCCTCTCCCAGGTGAGGGAAAAAATTTGACGTATTCAGGGAAAACCCGAACGACCTATTAACATCCTTTCTGGCGGAGGTAGTACTTATTCTTCCCACGCAGAGATCGCAAATAAACTAGCTCAAACATTTAGCCAGATTTTGCAATCGACAAACTACACTACTGCTTTCCAGAGGAAGAGAAACTTGCAAAAAGCAAACATCTTGACTTGATTTCTAGAAATGAAGAGGCCTACAACAAATCTCTCTCCCTCCACGAACTGCAGAGCACTCTAGCTCATGTACGTGAAACTTCACCTGGGCCAGACCGGGTACATATCAACATGATCAAAAATCTCCCAGATGGCACCCGTGACCACTTATTAAAAGGATTGAATGCACTGTACTCAAACACATTTTTTCCCGATCAATGACTGGTTTCTACAATTACCCCAATATCCAAACCCGGAAGATTCCACAGCGACCCACGGAACTATCGCCCCATCGCTCCTACCAGTGTTCTCAGCAAGGCCATGGAAAGAATGATAAATACGCGCCTTGTCAACTATCTTGATATGCATGCAGGCCTGAACAGCATCCAGTGTAGCAGCCGCAAGCGCCGATCTACGACGGACCACCTTGTAAGACTGAAATCTAACATTTGACAGGCATTTGTCTGCGGAAAACACGTGGTTTCCATTTTTTTTGACGTGGAAAAAGCATTCGATACTGCCTGGAAATATGGCATCATAAAGGATCTCCACCGCAAAGGGCTGAGAGGCCACTTACCACATTATATCCACCAATTCCTGCAAAATCGCACCTTTAGGGTTAAGGTCGGCGACACTTCATCATCCTATCGGCAAGAAATGGGCGTCCCCCAAGAAAGCGTCCTCAGTGTCACTCTTTTTATACTCAAGATCGACTAGATAGCAGACATACTCCCGCGCGACGGAAGATTGCTTTCAACACTATACGTGGACAACTTACAAATAAGCTACAGGCTCCCCAGCCTCTTAACAATTCAACAGGAACTCCAGAAATATCTAAGCCTAGTCGGAAGCTGGGCCTCCCTAATCGAATTCAGATTCTCACCCCCAAAAACCTAAAGCATGCACTTTTCTCTCATGCCCGCTAACAACTAAAAGCAGCCCTAAACCTAAACAACACTCCGCTGGTATATGAAGAATCAATAAAATTCCTCGGTCGTGTGTGGGTGTGGGACCCTAAACTCTGGAGCAGCAGTAAACCCTGCCTACAGCAGGATGAGATAAATTGAAAATAAATTTAATCTAGACAGGCAACTTGCATAAGACAAATCTGCAAGTCCATCAACCTTCTTGGTCCAGCATCCTCAGATCAGAAGCAAATTCCAAACACATGAGCAATAGTCTAGTACATGGCGGATATGAGAGACAATAAGGGATACCATGAAATCAGAGCTCCTAGCAACAGTGGACCTCAGTAAATTGTTAGCCAGACCTGAAGCCTCTTGTACCACAGCATGAATTTAATTATGAAACTGCAACTTGGTATCAACAATATCATCAAGGTCTCTATAAGACTCTACAAATAACAAAAGATTACCTCTAAACTGTACTGAGCCACATCACCCTACTTCAACTAGTCAGTTTCCCCCAAAAAATGCAACACCACACATTTGCTGGCAATTAGATTCAGGTTCCATGAAGAGGTCACATTATGGATTAGATTTAAATCCTGCTGCAAAGGAGAAACACCTTGACTAATGTCACCCAAACTTCGCCCAGAGAACTGCAAGTACAACTTATTATCATCAGCAAGAGCCTTAACCTTACATGACACAGACAAGGAGACATAGTTGACATAAATTAGAAACAAATCGGGCCAAGTACGAACCTTGTGGCTCACCACTGTCATTGGCCCTGGGACCACTAACTGCTCCCCCACAAACAACTCTCATTTCCCTGGTAGTTAGGAAACTTCTATCCAGAACAGTGGCTGAGCAGAAATGCCCAGACACTGCATCTTGTGCAACAACACAGAGTGTGACACAACATTGAAGTCTTTAGAGAAGTCAAGAAGAACCACGTCCACAACAACACCCTGATCCACCCACTGGGACACATCTCCATAAGTAAGTAGGAGCTGATCCTCAGTTGACCTGCCTTTCCAAAATCCAAACTGATTTTCGGAAAGGATCCCATTAGTGTCCAAATATGATGTAAAATGAGAAGCTATTATACGCTCCATTGACTAGCAGCAAACTAAGGTCAAACTCACAGGGCAATAATTGAAAGGGTCTTATCAATATTTGGCTTTGTACAGAGGTACAACTCTAGATCTACAGAGGTTGTTTGTTGTTGGCCAATCCTGAAGCTCTTCCCACTACCTCTCTGACATAATAGTGAATTTCAGTTTTACATCCTTCGTCACAACTTGTTCTCTGTGGGACTGAACAAACTTCAATGGAATACTGCTCAAGTAGTTCAGAGCCTGTGGATCCTCACCAGACCAATCAGCAAACCCACAAGCAAACCTCAACACAAGCATTTCTCAGTGTTCCGCTTCAGGTTTAAAGATTGTCAAATGGTGAGGTAATTCAGGATCTGAGCGTGATGTGCAAAGTTTTTACTGACTCTTTTCTGGAGTTTTGTAGGTTCAGCTCATACCCACCCAGTCCCTTTCCAGTCTTTTGATGGGAGTCTGTCCAATATGGACTTCTCTAAGTCTAGGCTGGGTGTCCAGCATGTCTTTTTTGCTATTGATCCCTGTTCCAGCATGGGCCCAGATAGCCTCCACCCGCATCTACTAAGGAGTTGTGCAGATGAACTCTTCCTCCCTCTTTGTTTGATTTTTCAAAAAACAATGAGGACAGGAACGGTACCTATAGACTGGAGCAAATAATTTGTTGTCCCAATATTCAAAGCTAAATTTCACACTAATCCACTCAATTATAGACCGGTTAGTTTGACATTTGTTTGCTTCAAATCAATGGAGAGAATAATTGTATCCCTGTTGACTGAGTACATTGAGAGCAACTATGTTTTGTCATCCCATCAGCATGGCTTTCAAAGTAACCATAGCACGGAGGATCAGTTGCTGTTCACATACGAGGATGTTGGAAGGTGGATTGATGAAGGATATGTTGTGGATGTCCTTATGCTAGACTTAGTTGATGTGATAAGTTGTGTACCTCATGGCTCTGTCCTTGGTCCGCTTCTGTTCTTGATTTATATCAATATCATGTTTAAGACATTTTTGGACAATTATAAACTGTAGCTACTTCAGATACTCACGTAAGGACACTGAGCCTGCTGTCTGCAGTGTTCAGTCACTCCAAAGTGGTTTGGATACAGTTGACTCTGTTTCAAGGTCCTGGAATCTCTGATTAAATCCAGACAAGTGTGTGTGGTGCTACGCTTTTACAGAGGTCGCATTGATTTTGATGCTCTGGTCCCAGTTGACCAGGACTTCTTGCATGGTAGAGCATTGAAGTTTGTCATCACACATAAAGACTTGAGTGTCAATGTGGACACAAGTCTCAGATTCCACCATCATATCCCTGGGGTGGCTGCAAAGGCTGGTGGGCTGGCTAACTGCTTGTTGAGATCAACTGTCTGTTGGTCTCCAGAGTTTATGGTTCCCTTGTAAGTTACACATATTTGCCCACTTATTGAGTATGCCTTGTGTGTCCGGAACACTGGAGACTGTTAGTCTGTGTGGACTGCCGACTGCTCTAGTCGATTCAGAAGAGATAGACCTTGAACAATGATGGTCTCTCTGATTCGGACTATGGTAATCAATTGAGGAGCTTGGATTTGTTTTCTGTCGATGGTTGCCTGCTGAGGGCAGACCTGATCAAATATTGGAAAATTTTGCATGACAGATCAGAGGATTAGCTGAATATGATTTCTTTGGCTCAAAGAGTTGCTACTAGGGGTCATCTGCTTCAGTGTGAGGTGTGTTGCTTGTGGAATGGTTTGCCTGTTGACATTGTGCAGTTGACAGATATCACTCGCTATAAGCAGGCCCTTGCTGATCTGCTGTATGATGATTTTGTAGATTTTTTACTCGCTCAATGAGGCCTAACTTGTGTGTAGTAATGTATGTATGCAAATTTTTTGTGTGTATATGTATTTTTAATGCATGTCTATATATATGTGTGTGTGCATGTGTATGTACACATGTATATTTTTTAGCATGTTGTGACTAACAAGATAGTTGTGTGATAGGTTGCCTGAAGCACAAATTTCTGAATCTTTCAGTGTCAATTGTTTTTGCCGTGCTTTAGTGGTTCTGGCATGCTGGTATTTGTACTGCCTGTCTTGCTCTGCACTCTGGATGTGCTGGCTTGTTGAGCTGACTCAAGGCCACCAAGGTGAGATGCAGCAACTGCGCTGAATCTATCCATATCTGACTGCAGCTAAAACACACCAGCAACTGCAGGCTCTTTTACCCTCTTGTATCAAAGGTACAGCTTGTAGTCATCAGCAAATGATTTGAAAGAGCACAGTACTCCATTTATGATGTGATTCACATAGATCAGAAGTAGCAGAGGGCCCAGTACCAACCCCTGAGGAACACCACTAACTACATTCCTCAGCTCACTGCAACACCCATCAGCAGCAACCCTCATAGAATGGTCAGTCAAAAATTAACAAACCCACGAAAGTGAAACCGGACCAACTCATACCTCCCTCAGCTTGTGAATCAACACATCATGAGAAACAACATTGAATGCCTTGGAAAAATTTAGCAGCATAACATCCACAGCAAAGCCATCCACCACCCAGTCCAAAAAATCCAAATAAGGCAGAAGAAGCTGATCCCCAGAAGACCAAACTTGCTGGAATCAAAACTAGTGAGGGGCCAGTTTGCACAATTTGGCAGGCAGCGCACGCAAACATTGATAAGAAATATGTGATGCGCATGTGAAATCTTGAGATGAAGCGCCCAGCTTGCCATCGCACGTAAACAATTTTCAAAAATATTTGTTGTGCTAAAATTTCATGCACGCATTTTTCTCCATAGCACATTGATTCAAGCTGACACCGAGATTCCTAACCACCGCGCATCATTATCATTGAAGAACTACTAATTTCTGTGATCGAACAGTCCGGATCGTCATCGGTTACTGAGAGAAACAAACAAAACCGATATCGCATTTTTTTGGCGGGAGAATAAAAAATTGATGATTCACAATACAACGGGCAATATCAGTCAAGACGAAGCGCATCAGCGTTTGGTATAAATGCAACAGTAGCTAAACTGTATTCTTGAATTACGCCCTGCATGGTTCGAACGACAATTTAACATTATTGCATTTTGACAATAGATGGAAACGAACACCGACGTCACACACGTTATGTGAACATGTTTGCTGCAACATTCATGGAAAAGACAGCGGAGTGGAAGTGCAAAATTACGCATTGTAGTAATGGCAATTTTTATTATGAACTGACAGGTATTGTTAATTATAATTCATAACTACCATAAGAAAGAGTTTCATCTAAATATTACTTTCTGTTTTGTATGACGCCTGGTTGGTGAAATACGCTTACGTCTATGTGCGGTCATCTCAAACTCTATACAGATGTAATTCTGCAGTCTGTCTTGCGGCGCTCGCACCTCTAGCTCTCCATTTTGTATATATTTGTCAGTGTCTCTCACAGTGGCGCACGTAACTCTACAAACATACTCTGTGAGCGCACGCAAAGGTCTAGATATGCCGATCTCAGCTTTTGAGACGCACGGTTGGTTCGGTTCTTAATATTCGACGATGAAATATGTGATGTTCTCAACCCCGGGCCGTGCCCAATTGTGCAATCTGGGACTGAGGGGAGAAAATCTCATTGCTTTTGAAAAACTCAACCAGACCCAAAACCATTATCCTTTCCCAATTTGCAGTACAAAGAGATCAGACTGACTACACTATAGTTCAGCAGGTCATAGCTACCTTGACTTGCCCTTGAATAGGGGTATCACAATTGACTCCAGCCACAAATCTGGAAGAGCTCCAGAAAGTAATGACCTCCAAAACAGAATTAACAAAGGCCCAGACATGGCATCTGCACAACTTTTCAGAAGTATAGGATGTAAACCATCAGGACCCACTGCTGATGAAGCATCTGAGTCAACAGCTTGCCAAGCAGCTGTAAGCAATTGGTGAATGCCCACCCAAGCTGTTCAAGAGGCAAGGTTATGGAGCCTAAATCAACACCAACGATGCGCACACCAACCCGGTTTTGACTGCTGGGACCAGGCTCACCAGGGCTATAGACTAAAACCGGGCACCTAGGCTGTACCGCTCACTAGCTGGCATTCATTGCTGAATTTCTACCTTTGGGTAACACTTGGGCTGTGTCATGTTACCCTTACAGGCTTCACTCTCTAAAAATGGCCACCCTTGGGTATCTTGCTGCAGCACCCCTATAGGCTTCACTCCCTAAGAATAGCCACCCAGAACGTTGGTATCCTCTAGGTTTAATTCCTGGTTTGGCAAAATGCAGAGCCGTGTTGGACCACATGTCCTCATTTTCCAGGCCACATCACACATGATTGGTTACCTTGGCGCCGCTCACCTTTTTCACCAACTGGAGATAGTTCCTGAACAGTGGATTCATATTTTTGCTTCTAACCTTTGCAGCCACCCCAATGGCTTGGCATACCCAGTCGTCAGGTGCACCGAGCCAGGAAAGGTCAGCACAGTCATGCCTGCCAGCACCTATAAAGACCCTGCAGAACACCACGGGAAGATGCTGGAAGGGATGCGCACATTGGCTTCCAAAGAAGAAACTCAAAGCTACTCGCATGAAAACCCAAAGCACAACTACAGCCCCGCAGGAAAGCATAGAAGAAAATACATATACACTCATTCATAAAAAAGAAACAGAAACAAGCAACAGGACAAATCACACCACAGATTTGCCAATGCACCTGGGAATGCAAAACCCTAGCATTCAAACAACCTATTCCCCATAAACTCAGACAACCCTGCCTTGAGAGCAGAAATGGTATCAGAATCAACAGCAACAGGCAGCTCATTCCATATCCTAATGCATCAAACATTAAAAAACCTCTTTGCCACATCCACAGAGCAGCGGGGCATCAAGAGTTTGTGCTGATGTCCCCGCGTCCTACCATTTAGCAACCTTTTGGAACAGAATGGAAAAATCTTAACCCTCCATGTCACAACACAAATTCTCCAATACTTCATGAGTTCTTCTCAGTAACCTGCTCTTGATTGTAAACAAATTGAGAGCCATCAGCCTGTTGTGGTAAGACATCTCTGACAGATAATGCACCTGTTTGGTCCACCTTCTCTGATCAGACTAAAGCAACTTCACGTCCTGGACACAACCAAGATTCCACCCACAGGAGCAGTAATCAAGAATGGGCCTGACATGTGCTACAAAGAATGTGACCATAAAATTTGGGCTTCTATCAACTGTTGACCTAAGCAAATCACTACAAAGACCAGCAGCTTGCCTCACAACTTCTCTGACATGGTCATGAAACTTATGACCAACATCCACTTAAACTCCCAAATCACGGTGAACTTGGATGAACTCCAAACAAGCACCCCCAAGAGTGTAAACAGCCTCTGCACCGGGACCAATCCAACCAGCAAAAAGTCTTCTGAAATGTAAAACAACACACATGCTAGGGTTCAATGACAAATTTTATGTAGATGCAGTCTGGAATACTTTGTCAAAGTCTCCCTGCAGAGCAGACACATCACCAACAACATCATGATTTGGGATAGACAATTATATTTTATAATCATCAGCAATCGCTCCAAACTTGAAAACAAAGCCATCCGTCAGAAAATTTTCATATATGAGAAAGAGGACTAGACCCAAGACTGAACCCTGTGGAACCCCACTCAGAACATCCCTCATCTCACTATTCACTCCATCAATGCCAACACACATGATATTCGAGAATGAAGAAAACTACCAATCCATCTCAACACAACCTCAAAAACTAAGTGCCTGCAATTTCAGATGCAAAATGGGGTGGAAATCATCAATTGCATTAAAAAAATCAAGCATGGCTATATCTACAACCAAACCAGCATCAAAAGACTTGACTACATCCAAATAGACCAGCAACATCTGATCCTCTGTTGATCTAGCCTTCCTAGATCCAAACTGTCTGGAAGAAAGGAGCTGGTAAGACTCTGAATAGTCCACCAGCTCAGCCGCAACAATCCTTTCCATCAATTTGCAGCAAACAGAGGTAAGGAATCGCCAATGAATTCTTCCATGCATCAGCGAGCATTCAACTCTGCAGAGGAAAGTGAAAGATTATAAGGAGAAGCTGTGTCAATTGCACAGCACACTTCAGCAACTTTGGGTGAAGTTCATCCATGCCCATTGCTGAACTAACATTGAGCCCCTCCAGAACGTCATGGACATTCGGAGACAGTATGGCAAACTCGCTCATTTCCCCATCAAATAACTGGATAAGAGCAGGATTGGGAGGAACATCCTCTCTATATACGTCTGAGAAGGCAGATAATAGGAGCTCAGTCATCTCCAGTGGATAGTATACCAGCTTATATACAAAGTGGTCCAACCCCAAGACAACCTTTGTTCTTTCTTCATATAAAAGCATGGAACAGCTTTAGGGAGTCACTATACCGTTGCATAGGGTATTCCTTGTACTGAGATTGGCTGAACAAAGCATGATTTCAAAACTGACAATCAAGATTGAGATAGACAGCTAGTGACTCCAAAGTATTTTGATCATTTCTGCTAAACCTCTTTTTTGAAATCTTTTACTCATTCCACGTATTTGCTCTCCTCTCCTTCAACCCATGGGGAGGCCTCACAGACCATGGTACCCTAGGCAAGTCTCCAGCATGAAAAAACATGTAAGTATCAGACTCTTCATTATAGTGAGGAACACACTATATGCCTCACAAACACCCAGGTAAACAAATTCAAGAGGCCAATCAATTCTCAATAAGGCTCCAGAAATAGCGCTGTAGTTACCCCTGTGCCAAGAATACTTCCAAGCTTGGGGTCTTGCACCATCAGGCTCCAAGACATTCACAAACAAATAATTACAAATAATAGGTGAGTGAGCACATTTCGGAAAAGGAGCCAAAACATCTCCTACACGATCTGGCTTGCTTGTAGAAAATAAATCCAGAATGTTGCCGGACAAGAGAAAAATCTGCTCCCTCACCCACTGATGCAAGCCACAAGATTCAAGGCAATTCAAAAACAGTTGAACCCTCAAGTTAACATTTTCCTCCTGTATCAACTCATCCAACCACTTCAACAAGGGCAGGTTGAAATCCCCCAAAACTACCACCTCACAACCAACACAGAAGTCACTAATCAAACTCAACAGATCAAGATTTTCCTGATCACCATATGATGGTCTATAAACATCCAAAATCCACAAATCAAGTTGAGCCAGAAAAACTGCTGGTACATTTGTCAAGTCCAGATTAACCTCCTCTTACTTAAGTGATTTTTTTCAAATATATACAAACACTGTGTTTTCTCACTTCCGCACGTGAATTTCCTCCTACAACAGAAAACCCATGAACCTCAACAAGCAAAGAGCAAACCGAGCTTACAAGCCAAGTCTCACCAACCACAAACACCTCTAGACGATTTGCTGAAATAAAATATGTTTTGTTTATAAGATTATTGACATTTGCCTGGCCAGTCATCAACAATGAAAACTTGAAGATGGACGACTGCAGAGACCCTCGACAATTGATGAACTCAACACCCTTAGCACCACCTCCGCCGCCACCCGCAGCACCGCCGCGGCATACAGCAGCCCCCCCCCCAGAGCCCCCATCGCGGCCACCAGAGCCCCCATCGCGGCCACCAGAGCCGCCACCGCAGCCACCAGAGCCGCCACCGCGGCTACCAGAGCCGCCACCGCAGCCACCAGAGCCGCCACCGCGGCTACCAGAGCCGCCACCGCGGCTACCAGAGCCGCCACCGCGGCTACCAGAG
>SDVV010014389.1:0-14819 GCA_016164225.1 Gammarus roeselii | reverse complement strand
AATGGGCGAAAAAAATGAAAGCTCTAAGGATGCATTGGGTGCATTGATAGAACATAATAATCCGGACTTGGGATTCCAATCTAATGTTATAGACGATGCTCAACAGGGTGCGAGCGTAAAAGAAAGTATGGTGCCAGTATCAAACAAACGTGAAACGTATAAAGATTGGGTGAAATGGGGGGAGTATACCCAACCTTGGCCGAAATTGGAAATAATGAAAATAAGGGGAAAACGTGGGATACTTTCAGTGGAATGGATATAGGTGACAGTGATATCGAGGATATGTCATGTGAAGAAAAATCTACAAATGTTGAATGAAACCGAAATATTAAATGGGGTAATGAAAGGGTGACAAGTATAAGAAGTGAAAAATTGCATAATAAAATCAAATGTAAATCTGATTTTGTTTCAAAATTACTGGAAATGAAACACGAGGAGGGAGAATCATGTCTCAAGCGTTTGAGTGCTAGAAGAATTATGTATATTTCGGAAATCTGCGGGAATATAATTAATGAAAATGTGGGCAATAGCATGAATAAACCTGAAACGATTCGATGTCATAAACATGTAACAGTAATTAAAAAAATAGCGTCCATGAAAAGCTCGCTGAAGACTAAATATAAAGTTTTGGTAACAAGGATAGGAATGCAAGTGTTGCCTACACTTCTCCCAAAGGTCGACGTTTATCTAAAATGTGTACTAAGGGCGTTAGTCTAGAACGCCAATAGATCAGAGAAAAAAACACACCCAGATGATAAATCCTACACCGATAAGACGAGTTGACAGCTTCAGGTGAGGAATAAATATACGTCATTGATAAAGAAGCCACAGACTGTCACTGGTACCAAGGATCAAGATAACACAAGAGAGCGAGGTTGAAGTCATTATTTATGTTTCGTCAAGATGCTCACGTCGAATTTTCGGTGTGAAAATGATATATTTTTGTAAAATGATATCCCATGTATATTTATGTATATATTAATGTGTCAAAATCTATTTTCAATAGAAATAATGTATCTAATAAATCTTTGTATGCAGTATCCTAAATTTAACTCGATTGAACTAGCGTTGAAATGCACTTAACGCCTCTTGCCCCACGTTGAAAATGTGATAGATGTTAAGCTAATAGAAGTTGTACACAGCATTCTAAGCTATCGTAGGTAAATAAATCTTCTTAGGTGAAGGGTAGCCAAGCCGTAAATGGTCTAGGACCCCACCATTCAGTAAATCGTCTTCTAAATGATACTGTATACATATGCAGGGATCAATACCGAAAAAATCCATAAAGATGCATAATGGACTTGCACCTCTTAAACATAAATTCCTCCAAAATATCTGACATTTAACTCTGAAATCATGAGAATAACGCTATTTGTTACTACGATACTATTCAAATCTATAACAAATTTCTATACCTATTCCAGTCACGTATAATACTTCAGACATATCTTGCATCTGATTCACCAGCTACTGAGGTCACATGGGTACAGTATTGGGAAAAATAAGTATAGTCAGGAATAGGACATTTTCGTATAAAATGATGAAAGCACGTCAACATGAACATGTTAGAACCTGTAAATGTTCGTAGCCTATATTCAACATCAAGGATCTCACCGCTAAAAACTCCATCAAACATCCTCTGAAAATGAGTCAAATAAAGCAAAACTATCTAAGCTCTCCTAATAAATACCCCATACTTCTTGCACAAATACATCGAATATCCTAACAATTTAGGATCGAGCAGTAAAAATGTCTATTCAAATGAGACATTCAATAACAATCCAGTAATATATCATACCGTGAGAAATATTCCAATCATATACAGTATCGATAAGCCCTAATAACATATATCTTTTTAATCCGTACGTAAGCAATGCAGAAAGAAAAATCGTAAGGAATCTGAAAGACATCGTAAGGCAACTGAATTCCTCAAGATGGTCTTATCTCGAGATAAGATCAGTGTGATACCGCACATCAAGAGATAAAATCGCTAATTAGCATTTGCGGTTTGGACACCGCCTGAGTCCGGTCGACTCTCCCCTCTTCCTCACCCGTCACGGCCAGTCTCTATGTATCGTAAGCAACTCACTTGAGCAGAATAGAAGAAAATAAACATATAACTACAATGTCCGAGACAAAATACAGCGAGTAAGTCAGACATACTAAAAATAATATACATCCTAACAAATACATCGGCCGACTCATAAAGAACATGCGTTCCTGTTATCTCTACGTATCATCAGTAACTAACTTGATCAAATTTGTCTTAACATAACACTACAATGACCGAGAAATACAGCGACTGAGTCACTAACAAATAACATACATCCTAACCAATACATTCGATAAAAGGTTCAAAGATCAAGTCATCCTATATCTAATTCCTTCACTAAAAACATCCATCCTAATTATCACCAATCTTATTCCTCCACAAAATCATAAAAGTACTCACTAAATATCGCGTATCTAATTCCTTCACTAAAAGCATATTCGGTCGAGTCACAAAAAACCTCCGTCCACGGGGACGTAAGTATCGTAAGTACCTCACTTGACCCAAATAGAACAGACCACTCGAGATGCGATCTAACAAATGCATTAGCCGAGTCATAAAGAACATGCGTTCATGGTTTCTCTACGTATCATCAGTCACTAACTTGATCAATTTGTCTTAACATAAAACTACAATGTCCGAGAAATACAGCGCCTGAGTCACTAACAACTAACATACATCCTATTTATCATCTACCTAATTCCTTCACTAAAAGCATACATTCACTAATTATCACCGATCTATTTCCTTCATAAATAACATACATCCTAACCAATACATTCGATAAAAGGTTCAAAGGTCTAGTCATCCTATATCTAATTCCTTCACTAAAAGCATACATAGAGACACTAATTATCGCCTACCTAATTCCTTCACTAAAAGTATACATCCTAATTATCACCAATCTAATTCCTTCACTAAAAGCATACATCCTAAATCCTTCACAAATAACATACATAGAGTCACCTATTTTCCATTGCCGTTTTCGTATCACTTCTTTTCCATTGCCGTTTTCGTATCACTTTTCCATTGCCGTTTTCGTATCACTTTTTTATTGCCGTTTTCGTATCACTTTTCCATTGCCGTTTTCGTATCACTTTTCCATTGCTGTTTTCGTATCACTTCTATCTACTCACAGTGAGTTGCAGTAGAAAGGGTAGCAATAGGTTTTAAATAGCTGTATTTTAACATCTGTCATGCAAAACTTACATCTCCTTACGAGCTGATTGCCAATCGCGTTTAATTTCCGATGCTGCTTAGAGATATCAGCATTGTCACACTGGTTGTTTGTTATTAAGTGCCCTAAGTAGGGAAAACTGTCCATATAATCCAACCGAGTTTCATTCAACACATTATTCATTTGGAATTGGAACCTTTGCATAGGGCGTGGTTTCACTAGCATACTAACAGATCTTCTAGTATAGAACTCAATATCTAGCGTAGCGGGTTCCGCCTCGTATATACTTAGCATAATTTGAAGAGCATCAACATGAGGAGCCAGGAGGACCATATCGTCGGCAAACAGCAGTCGCCAATATGACACTGAACACAGCTATGATATGAGCTAGACGTTCGTGTTGTGTGTCTACATACACATTGAATAGAAGTGGCAAAAGAAGGCCTCACTGCCTTATTACATTGGTTGTTCGAAACGGATTTGATGTTGGAGTTCCCCACCGTACCGTACATTTTTATTGTTGGTACCAGTATTTTAGTAATTTTACGAGGTGCATAGGCGCCCCCCTTTCAATTAATATTTTGAACAGTGTCCAATGATTAACGCGGACAAAGGCTTTTTTTGGCATCTAGTAAACACATGTGTATTGACGAGCCTCTACTGACAAAAAAGTATTATTATTTTAAGGTAATACTAGGCTTATAGCCA
Source organism: Gammarus roeselii (assembly GCA_016164225.1). Taxonomy (NCBI): domain Eukaryota; kingdom Metazoa; phylum Arthropoda; class Malacostraca; order Amphipoda; family Gammaridae; genus Gammarus; species Gammarus roeselii. Next base: position 10,884 of record SDVV010014389.1, on the reverse strand, counting down.
TGTTGAGGCTTATAGCCAAATTGGTTTGATGTTGCTTGGCATTATTCACCAAGTCTGTTCTGAATCACAATTTCAAGTAGCTTTGACGCGGAAGTAGCAATTGATTTTGGTCTTTAATTGCCTACAGCTGTCGCACATTTAGTCGTTGTTTTATAATAGGTTTCGCAGTTACATCCATAAGTGGCTTTCGCAGGTAGTCAGACCTAGGGCAGCCAGTGAAAAAAATAGACATGACATGGAGGAATTGAACAGGACCATACTTGAAAACTTCTGCTGGTATACCATCCATTCCTACAGCTTTCGCAGTTTTTATTCTCCTAACCGCTGATCTAAGTTCCCACATATTTACTTCTTCATCATTATTATTCTTTACCCGGTTAAGCGCCTCATTCAAAATATTAGAGTCAGCATCGTTGTTGACACTATTCAATTTACCATCAGAGCGGTCGCGCCACATTTCAGCAAAATTTCCCTCCCATGTTATACCTTTCACACATTGAGAAACAGAACTGTCTTTCGGTTTCAGATTTTTCATTTCTTCTCAGAAATCGATCTTCCGCCCATAAATCATTTTCTCACACACACTAGTTGCACGTAATTTGTCCTCATGTTTCTTATGGAAGCGAAGTGCGTATTTGCAGGTGTTATTCGTTCTGTTTTTTCTCTATGCAGGAGGCCTTTTCACGGTTTCCCAGCATTTCACCATTGCACATAGGCCGCAACGCTGGCGTCATGCAGGACAGCAACATGCCTTGTCCAGCCCGGGACTCAGTGCATTCCGTACGGCGTTTTTATCCCGAATGTTTCTCTCGCAGACACCAGAACTGCATTGCATACACACCCATAGAGTTTATCTAATTTATCCAAATCAGCATTTGCGGGTATTTGCACGAATTCCGGTGGCAGAACCGGTAGCTTATTGATAGGAATTGAGCAAATGGAAATAGATGAAAAAAATGTAAGCCGCCTCCTCTAGACAGACTAACAGGGAGATAATGTTTGAACAGCCATGCCTCTTGTAACGCACATATATCATTATTTGCAAACAACCTTTTCACAACACTTCCGCACTATCAAATATATAACAAGCGAAGATTATTGACGAGAGTCGGCATATTAGACAGCATGATTGGAAGTACACGTCGACCAAATTTTATCTGAGGACTCGCCATTCTTCTGGTTCTCGTAGGAGTTTCGTACTCGGGCACCTGCGGGCCTGACATCAGGCGATTTCAGCCGAATAATTTGCAGGTAGCTCGCACTAATTTTAAACGCGGCAAAATTTCCGAGACGCTTCAACTTTTCAACCAAGTAGCAGTCATCTTTATTTTGTCGCCATACCTCGCTCCACATCTGCTGGTCGGTGATGTCGCCGCTGTAGTCTTACTACCAGTTCTGATTAGATGCTTTATTCATTTTCTTCTCCTGACCACCTTCTGATACTTGCCTCCTTCCAGGTCACTTCCTTTATCTTGGCAATTAGCAGCAGATACTTCGTCTGTAGGTTGTTTGTATAGCCCAGCCGGTTCTTTCTTAAATCCTAGTTTGGTCGCTACCTGTTTTGTGCCTAACGCTTTTGTCGTATCTTTCGTCATGCTGATTCCTGCCGCTACGCCCAGCAGCTCGAAAACTGCATCAACCGGTTTGGGGGTTAGCTTTGGGGGTTGGATAATGCGGAGTTGATGGTTGAGAGTATGCGGTGGAGGAGGGTGTTGGTAAGGGGTTGAGTGGATTTGGTTGTTGTCGCGGTGGTTGTTGTGATACGTTGTGTTAACACTCCTTGGCTGCTTCTTCGCCGTCCATTTGTTAGGTATTAGTGCCCTCCTGTTAGCAGTTGAGGCTACTGCTTTCAAGCGGACCATGTTTTCCTAGACGACTTTAATAACCTCTCGAATTGGCGAGACTCCTTCTTGTATCATCTCTCGCTGTTGCTCCCGTCTATGCATCTTCTCCAGCTCAGATTCGTCTTGTCTCTTCATTATTGCCTATTCGACTTTTATTCCAAGTTTGACCATGCGTCGTTCCGTTGCCCGGCAGCTGGAACACTTCTCCATGGTGATATCTTCAATGACATCCTTGCAGTCCTCCTTACTGGCCACTTTATATTTCATGGCCGGAATAATTATAAATAATTAGGATCCAAGTGTTATTTTGTTCGATTTAAAGTGTTTTTGATTTATGCTTAACTTTGACACGGATCCTAACCTGTCGCGGGTAAGTCGCCGCTGATTGATAGTTACGTTATTCCCGTTACACGATTATTTAACAATTATATACTTCTCTAATTGATATTGCCGGCAGAAAATTGGTAGCGAATGTATTGATTTTACAAGATACAATAGCATTGTCTATCTATGTCACTGAAGAGAATAGAGCTGGTCGTTACTAAAATACTTTTTCATATAATGAATTCATGCGATATATGCATTAATTTTCAGGAATATAAATAAAGGGAATTTTAAATCATCAGTTTGATATTCGTTATGGTACCGCTGATATATTGAATTAACAATATTGTATCATGTGTTCCATACTGTTGTTATATCAAGGACAAATTCATGAGTAAAAAATATTCGGGTTCTGTTTTTCAATTATATTTTTTGATGTATTATAATTGTGATCTTTATAAAACACATCACAGGAGTCATGGAAAACAACGCTATTCAAAATCAACTAGACCGTAGTAGTAAATTTGATATACATTTATATCAAGTAAAATTTTTAACAAACCGCCAGGGTCACACAGGCAAGTCAAATCAGGAAGCTCATATTACGAAATAACCAATATATAACTAGACCACACTCATTATCTTCCTTCATGGGTGTGCAATATACCTGTCGACCAGCCCAATATTGAGGAGCGCAGCGCCAGTGCAAATGGCGATATGGATATTGTTATTAGAAGCTGTTACTCTACTCATGTAGCTTTGCAAAGCTCAACGAAATAGTACTGTAATGTGTTGCGTTGGGATAGTTGGAATGTCTTAAGTCAAATAGGCATTGATCTAGAATAATAAGTTAGGGGAAGCCCAAAAAATCTATAGGAGTATACATGTAGGACATTTTATAATGGTAAGATGACTTTAATTTAGTATTCGAAGGGTAGGCATTGTAGCATAGCCAAATTTTGTGCCCTCGTGCATGCAACAGCTCATACATACCAAACAAGCCTGAAACAATTCGTACAGTGCTCCTCCTCTAACATCATGCAAGAAATAAAAATGTCTAATTAACAATTTTGTAATCTTCAGCCAATAGCAAAGTTTGCATCGAGCGATTCCCTCGGGAGTCAACGGACTGGTGACGGAGTCATCTTCCGTTCAGTTCGTTCAAGGCGCCTTCAACTAACGCGTAACATTGCAGCCTGCGTATTTTACCAAATTGTGCCGTACCAACAACCGCCGTGGCTCTTCCTCTCCCACCGAGACATAGTCTCATCACCGATCTACCTCATTCGTCAACTATAACACTAATGAACGGTGTGACGCCAACAACCACACCCTTCAAGACATCGTGCCGGCCACCCCCGTCACCAGGATCCACAACAGCTCCGGCGATTTTCCCCAGGCCCAAATTCAGTATCGTCATTTTAATTTTTTTTGTGTCCATAAAACACGAGACCAACTCGAATCAGCGTCCGTGTCGTTCATTCTCCTAACTCGTTCATTCAAACCCAAAAACTGTACTCGTGTACCCGGTAGCAATGAACGAAAGGGCGGAAATCGACGAGCAGGGTATGGAAAGGTAGAAATAGAGGAGCAGAACCTTATGCACAGCCAAGTTATTCGTGACGAGGATTTATATCATGTCATCACGTTCAAAGAACTGCTGAATAGTTATCCACCGTTGTCAATATTGGAACAGTTTCATATCAGCCCAATTTAATAAGCCAGTTAGGAGCCTATTTCGTTGAGTTCTTCAAAGCTTCATGAGTAGAGTAATGGCTTCTAATAACAATATTCATATTGCAAGTTGCACCCGCGATGCGCTCTTGAATGTTGGGCCGGTGGACAGGAATATTGCACACCCATGAAGGAAGATAATGTGTGTGTACTACTTATGTAACGGTTTTTTGTTATATGAGCATCCTGATTTGACTTGCCAGCCTGACCCTGGCGTTTGCTAAAATTCCTACTTGATATAACTGTGTATCAAATTTACTACTATGTCCTAGTTGATTATTGATGATGTTGTTTTCTATGACTCATTTGATGTGTTTTATAAAGAACACAATTAAATACTTCAAGATATGTTTGAAAAATGGAACCCGAATATTTTTTATCCACGAATTTGTCCGTGATATAACAGTATGGCACACACTGTAAAATATTGATAATTCATTATATCAACGGTACCATTACGAATATCAAACAGATGATTTTAAATTCCCTATATTTATATTCTTGAAAACTAATGCATATATTGAATGAGTTCAAAATATGAAATTATATATGAGTGCTGCCCAGCACGATTTCCTCTCAGTAACAGGAAAAAATGATGCTCCTGTATCTTATAAAATCAATACATACGATACCAATTTTCTGCCGGCACCACTAATAAGAGAAGTATCTGATTGTAAAATAATCGCGTAACGGGTATAACGTGTCCATCAATCAGCGGCGGCTTACTTGCGAAAGGTTAGGATCCGTGTTACAGATAAGCATTAATCAAAAATTTTTAATCGAACAAAATATCACTTGGATCACAATTCCGGACGATAAATCTGAAGTGGAATATTAACGTCGGTCGATAACCCCCCTGCAGGGGGATTCGGCCTCATGTGTGGACCAGCTATCTCCTATATAACATATGGATATTGCAGCAGCGATTACATTATACCCTGAAAACAGGACAAATGTTGATGATAGCAGTTGGCTATCATCAGGTTATGAATCTTCATAAATTGTTGCAATAGTTATTTTGAATTATGTGTAAGCTTATTCAATCATTTGGAACCCGACCAAAGATATCCTAATGAGGAAAACAGTTTTAATGGAAATAAGACCAAGTTGATTTATAATCCCAGTAATGTGGATTTTTGGCCAATTTTCAGATTGATATTATTTTCGGATATGAAATTTTTTAATAAAAAAAGAAAGAAAAGTCGCAATAAGATTCGATCCTTATCATAAATTGTGTTTCTGCTTTAGTCGGTAACAGTTATAAAATATCAGAACCAAAAATCCACGGAGCTCTAATTGCGTCTATGTTTTCATTACAGAATACATCCAATTTGAATTTATCATCACATAATGGTCTTTGGACGAGCAAGTGTTTCCGTTCTACATTTTTAAACCTTGAACGTGTACAGAAGAATTTTTGAATGGATCTGACTAGTGTGTTCATGAGAACGCTGAACTTTTATAACCTGCAATTTTTTTTAAATACTTTCTCAATCTCGAACAACGAAAATCTTGAATGTAAAAAATTTATTCGGTTGTACACCAGTTCGCGTTCGCCTATTTCACCCAAAGCAATTAGGGGTGGCTTACAGTCGGAGGCTAATCTAACCAAGATTTTGTCTAATCTACAAATGTTTGATCTAACAATTGGCGGGAGAAGCCGCTTCGTCCACTTGAGGTCCGATTTTGTTTGTTTCTTATGAGAAATTTAAGAGTAAAATTCTATGAATAGAGTAATGCCCACTTCTTTCCGGCAATATCCTGGCTACGCGCCTGTTAACTAGAGTTCATGAAGTTCGATCTGGTTTCTGCTTGTAATGTTATTGTTGAAGTGTGATTATTCTTGCTGATTATTTGCTGAGCAAGCAAATCTCATGTTTTCCAATTCGTTTCATCTTTATAGCCATAATAAATCAAGTGTTGATTAGAGGTGTTGAATATAGCGAGCACATTTGTTCATGGGTAGTGTAATACAAATGCACAAACCACACTTCTCGAACACTTAATTCAAATTAATAATGCTGATTTGGAATTTTGAAAATAAGTGGTATATGATTCATTAAAATATCATTTGCTTATTGATAAAATGTGTTGAGAAAGGCTTTCCTCTCGTTGTTTGGTTAAACTAAATTTTTATCTACTTTACTTTTGCCACTGTTCAGGCAAAGACGAGCGTGTAGATAATAGAAGGGTACAAATAAATGATCAAGATCTAGATCGCTGTGTAATACGATTAGTATTCGACTGTGCAGAAGTTTGATTTCTTGATAAATACATATCTGTTATTTAAAGGACAATGAACTAATGAGTATTTTATGAGGGCATAGTACTTCATTTTGTAACTCATCTTAACCAAGTGGACATATGAGTAGTCCGGTAGGGTAAGGCGGACGAAATCCGAAATAACCATTATACACGGACACATAGCACTTCCTTCTTGAGTGTACAGTATTAACCTCCACCGTCCTAACGTTGACGGACGCACCGCTAGTGCAGGCTGTAACAAAGAATTTTAGTGTGTAGAAGTTATTACGCTGGTCATGAGGCTGTGCCGCTTTACGATGCAGTACTTTACTGAGCTCTGATTCGTCTCCATGACGGTTGCTCCGAGGGTACAGCGGTGATGCAAATAATTTTGCGATGCCTCGGGGCGCAGTGCTCCGTTGTACAGTGAATGCTTTTTCGAATTGGGATCCTCCCTGAATGCTTTTTTATTGTTTTTCAGAGCTAGAACATCGATAAAACTATGTCGATTGCACGCAAACTTGTCATTCGTTTCACTTGCATTTGAGGATATACTTAGTGTACGGAGATGCATCTGCACTGCTTCGCTCCACGGAGTTCAAATAATGTATGCAAGCGTCGGGGCCAGGAGAGCCAAATCTTGGCAGTGATGATGTTGCAGGTGTCGAGGGCTGTGTTGGTGATACAGGACTAACAGATGTCTGTGACGGCGGTATGGCTGGTGGCGATGTTAATGGTGGTAGAGATGGCTGTGTTGGGAGCCCCGCGTTGGCGCTAAAATTATTTCCGCACACGCGCACTATCGTCACTTCACTTCACCTCACTGTCATGGCCGGACACTGTCATAACCGTTGAAAATCTTTCATCACACATGCTATCGACCCAAACGATGTTTCAGCCCCACGCATTTTACGCTACTTCAAAATCTGCCACTGTTAAATCTGCCATTTTCTTTACACCTAAACAGTAGTACCAATCTACTGGTCATCACTTTAATGAATCTTCGATAAAAAAACGTTAAAAAACGGCTTTACGTACCCTAGAAAAATACGTATGTTTGCCCCGCGGGTTAGAAATACGTACCTTTGCCCCGCGGGTTAGAAACACGTACCCTAGGTTAGGATAGGTTGGGTAGGAAAAGTTTGATTAAAGTGATAACCAGTAAAATGGTACGCCTCGTGGCTGATTCTGACGTGGGCTGAAACAGAGTTCAGGCAGAATGTCACTGGCTGAGATGACAGTGGCAGGTGTGACTGAAGAACGCTATGAATGTGCGCTGTTAAAAATGGTACCGTAGGTAGGTAGTCGGAACAACTTGTGGACGATAAGACAGTTGGCGGAGATGAAAGGGGCTGATCTGACAGCTATAAAAGAATTTAACGCCAGAGATAGCGACTCGCTGTGTTGACTGGCAGAAACGGAGTGTTGTCAGATTATAATTTTGTATTAAATCAGGTTGGATCCATTTCGATTTATTGTTCGTGATTCCATAGTGTCACACAAAACACATGCATAAATTTTCGATTTATTGTTCGTGATTCCATCGTGTCACGCGAAAAACATGCATGAATATAATATTTAAAAAATGTTCAATTTATGCATGTCATTTAAATTAACGCAAATGGACAAAATCGCGAGTTCAGTGACAAGTAGGAACATATTTATGTCGTTGCCATCTGATTCACGCTATCTGTTGAACTAGTTTACCTATAGAGTAAGTAAACTAGATCTAATGTGATATTGTGCGCATGATGGTTTCACTACTCAGTAATGTTGTTATTATACTACTAATAATATCAGTAGAAATTACAATTACGGTTGCCTCCCCCCTTTCCCTCCGCCTTCCCAGGGCTTCCTTGCGTTTGAATACCGCTCTGGTTAGAGCCCTATGGTGCTCATATTTCCATCTGTTTGGGTTAATGTTAAGCCATATAACGTTAGGGAGTGTACTACATTCTCGGTGTTGCTCATAGTTTGTCCACTGTTGGAAATAAATTCATTCCCAAAGAGTATTTATGCTTGGTAGCGTGTGAAACGGATGGCAAGTTTCCGTGCAATCGACAAGGGTTCGTCGATGTCTTAGCTCAAGGAAATAATGAGAAAGCATTCAGGGAGGATCCCAACTAGAGAATAGAAAATGGTAGAATTGCAGAACAGAGCACCGCGGTGTCCAACATCGGCCAATTCGATTACTAATCTTAGTAGAAAATTATCTAGATCTTGATTATTGATGCGCTTGTTTGATCTACATGCTCATATCAGCCTCAACGGTGTCAATAGAAAAGTAGATAAAATGTAAGTTAATCAAACAACGAATGAATAACGAATCTCAACACATTGAAAAAAATGCAAATCATGTCTGAATAAATAATTTAAAGACTAAATTTGAGGTACAAAGTTCAGAATCCAAATCCTTATTATTAATTGTAATTCATCGTACAAAAAATGTGGTTTGTTTCTTTGTATTCGACTACCCGTTAACGAATTTGCTCGCGCTGTTCTACATATAAAATCAACGCTTGATTTATAATAGCCAAAAAGAAAAATACAAGTAGAAAACATTCGATTGGTTTGCGTTACAATAACCAACAGAAGTAATTACACCTCAAAAGCAATTTCACAAGCAGAAACCAGTATCGAGTTTCATGCTCATTTGTTACAAGGCGCGTAGCCAGAATATCCGCAGACTACCCATACGAAACATCAACAAACTCGGACCCCAAGTCAGATGAGGAGACTTCTTCCGCCAAATGTTAGTTCCAAGATCCGTTGACTACACTCCACATCTTCATTAGATCAGCTTCTGACTGCAAACCATCTCTAGATGGAGTATGGGCGTAAAGTGACCTAATTGCTTTGGCCGAAATAGGCAAATGCGCATTGGTGTAGGAACGAATAATTCACTGGCATTTTAGATTTCCCATCTATATTTGAATTGTTTACATCATTTCCGTGGTATGATGGCTATGTTTGAGTGTTGATTCCATTATAAAATTATGTCTGGTTTAATAATTCTGTACATTTTTTCTGTACATATGTTTGTGGCGGGGAGATTTGGCGCCTCCCCCCTCTGTGTCCGCCTAGCTTAGTCACCCCCCTAACTAGGGGGAAACGGCTGTATGTCTATGTCTATACATGTTTGTTTTCATATCTAGTTGGGGTATAATTGACCCATTCAGTGGTTGGTTGATGAGTTCTTAGCAGTTGGATGCTTGGTTAGAGCCTGATGTTTGGATTTGGGGCAACGTTTTGTGTTTTCCATCCATTTATTTCATATTTATATAAAATCTATAGGAATAGTATGGCATAATAGTTTGGTATTTGGCGGGTTGATGTATATATTTCTTAGGATGCAGTAGCTTCGTTACGAGAATCCAACTACCCCATAACGCGTTATCCAGTTTTGAACCAGCTATATCGGTGTTACCATGTATCCGCATGTTCTAAATGAATCGTTATCAAGCGTATGTAGACTGTTCGGGTAGTCTTATCTCAATTTTCTTTGTATAACGAGTATCGGTTAGATGCCCTATAGAGAGAGTAGCTGAACGATATGGATTTATTGTAAGTTGTTATATTGTGTTATATATACTTACTAATGATCGGTTGATATATGTTGAATTTGTATTGTTTTCGGAATTTTGAATAGTTATCTCATACAGATATAGGAATTTTCAGAATATTTCAAGTTTGCATCTTCCATGTAGCGCAATATTTCAGGCATAATTAGCCTGTTATTGCATCATTTCGGTATTTGTATGTATATAAATGTCATTCTGTTACGATTAAGCCATGGTTACTTTAGTTAAAGACAATTTCATTCAACCCTGTTTTGGACTGAGTAGGGGAATCATTTTATTAAATTTGTATATACTACAGCAAGCTTCAGTTGTGTAAATCAGTCCCATGTCTTGGCAACCTAATCACGTTAGTTGTTTGGTTGGTTACATGCTAGTTTTTTTCTCGTACATCGTGGTTTTTAATGTATGTTTTGGGTATGGTAGAGAATTGATCTTCTTGCTTTATTATAAAACCGAGCGTTTTATTATATTTCATTAAGTTTTGTATGATTGATTGATTTGGGCCTAATTTTCTAAGTTTTGTATGTTATCTGTACAGTTTCCATCTTCGATGCAAGTTAATGGGTATTTTATACAATTATAGGAATATTAGGATATATTACGTTTATATCTGCAATGTAGAACATTATTTCAGGTATAATTTAGTTACATGCTGTATATTTTTAGTGTTTTACATATCTTTTTACATCCTGGTACAATGTTTGACGTGGATATTACAGATATAGAATATTCGATTAGTTACAAACTTGGTCATGTGATATTGGAGTAGGGATATCCTCATGGGTCTGGCAGAATACGCCGTATATAATAGTTAATCAATGTCGGTTAGGGTAGAGCAGAGAATCTTATTTAGCTATTTAATAGTTGTTGTTGTATGATTTTGCACGGTTGCGAGATTTTGTTCCAATTCAGAATATCTGATTTATTCGAGCATTCACAATTTCCACTTTGGTTTTTCAAGTACAGGTTTGTGATGATAGCCGTAAACCTAACCTAGCCTAACCTAACCAAACCTATTCTAACCACGGATTAAATATTTTTTCCAGCTTCTATACTTGTGTTAGGTTTTTCCTAATTGATTTATGCTTTATGCGTATGAAACCTCTCCATTTGACTCTATAGTTTTACCGATCTTAAGCAGATTGTAAATCAATATA
>SDVV010014388.1:0-14819 GCA_016164225.1 Gammarus roeselii | reverse complement strand
ATAGGTATATGCACACACATATGTATATGTAATTATATATTATATGAGTGTGCATATATTAAGCAATGGCAGGATTTTGCGTGCACTGCAAATTAAGGGCTTATATTTTGCTCAAGCTCCAGTGGTGGCCACTGGCGTAGCACGGTAGTGCACGAGCGGATCATGGTAGTGTATGCGCGGACCTTGGGCGTGCATGAGAGTATTTCACTACCGTACACTGGTGAATCACCAGTGATCATGCTCGAGAATAGTATAGATAAATGGTGCATTCCACCAAAGATTCACCGGTGTGACACTGGTGATCCGACACTGGCTACTACCGTGTCCCGAAGAACAACTACCATGCTCCTCCAATAATTTTCAATTGGGTAGTAGTAGTTACCGGTGCAGGGCGAATGAACAGTTCCTCATCAGCAGCGTGATATGGCGCGCACTGAATTTGAACTGGACCGCACATTTCGGATGAGATTTAATGTTTCACATTAACCAACTCGAAGGCGGACAGAAGTAATTCACCAGCATATCTAACTATAACTTTTATAGTTTAGGAAATAAAACTTTAAATTATAAAATAGAGTATATTCACATAGAAAGCCTACTGTAAACATCATAGGAAAATTAAACATAATTATTCACTCATTTTAGTGAGTTTCCATAGCTCAAGGCTTCACGTAGAGGGATAATTGAATACATTTAAACAAACCAGAAGACTATATCTACACGTAACGAAACATTTTTCGTGGAAGGGTTAGTTATCACACAAACAAAAATGGTCAATTTGTCTTCCATATTAAAACTGGTTACAGATAAGTCCGCCCACTCGTTTTTCTCTCGCTCTTTGGCGATTGATTTGGGCCTCATTTCTACCGGAGCCTTCGGTGATGGAAATGCCGTAATACAAACCGAATTATATTGAAATTGTGTTAAAAAAGACCCAACTCAAGTGAAATATTAGCGTTTCTTTTACTCGGTATATGAGGTAAAATTCTGGCAGAAAATTCATTTTATTTTAAAAACAATCCGCAGATACTCTATAAAAGCCGATTAAATGAATAATGAAAACATCAATCTTCTTACAGCAGCAAAAACAGCAGCAAAAAAATCTCAAGATACTCGATTTAAAGCGCACAAGTACTATTTTTTCCGTTCTAACTACTTACCCCGCCATGTATTAGAGGCTCACAAGCAAAAACCCATATTCCAGGGCTATATTTGACGCACCATCCTGTAAAACTTCAAATCATTTTCAAACCCAACGTATTTTGAATTTAGCGAGTTCACAGCTTCCAAGTAGGCGACGTAGCCGCCTGTAAATAAACACTACAGGGCGACTTTCTCTTTACTTTGTCGACTAGCCTCTAAAATGGGAAATAGTGCTGTATACAATTTTGTTAGTAGTTGTCATTTTTGCGAAAATTATAGGGACAGGGCATTCCACTAAGCGGATGAAGTTATAGTCCCGTATACCCTCAGAAGTACTTCGTTAAGCAGTTGGTAGCGGCAGGGCACAGCACTAGTCGGATGAAGTTTACGAGGTCGTTTATGCCCTCAGAAATTGAGGAGGTCAAAGTGATCGTCGAGATGATTTGATTCGAGCCTCATTTCCACTAGAGCTTCAACGTGAGTCTTAATAGGCTCCCCTGTAGCGTCGAGATGATGACCAAGGTTGTTGGAATTGTCAACGTTGTTGAATGGTTTCTGCAAATTGATTTAGCGGTTGACGTCGCAGTAGAACTACTGTTTCGTCAGTCCGACCATTTGCCTGGTGCGAAAAGAATGCGAGATTGTATTGCTGTTGGAGCCCGAGTATTAAAGAAGGAGTTGTAGTGGCTGTATCTAAACTTGTTGTAAAAATTGGAGTCGTTGGTGGAAGCTAGTGTTAAGTTTATAAACATGTTTACAGCGATGGAGCCACAGAGGAAGCTACAATAGTAGTTGGTGTTAAAGAGACTCCTGCTGAAGGTAAAGTTCGAAAGGTACGGTCAAAACTGGTAACCTATTCAGGATAGATTGAAATTATAGAGTAAATGTTGTAAATACAATCGCAGGAATAACCGTTGTTTATTCGTACCAAATAGGTTCTCCAAAGGGGATCGAGGTGTCAGACCCTTAAACTGTGGTTGCTATGGAATGCGGCGCTGAATCGTGGACAGAAGATACTGTAGCAATTGAGAGCAATGCTGATTCAGAAACCGCGTGTGTGTCGTTGAAGAGGCAAAACCTCAGAACGAGCTGCTGAAGTCAATAACTGAGAGTGCTAAAAATCATTGTGACACACACAGTTCACGCCGGTACTGTACTTGGTGGCAAATAAGTTTCTTTTTTGAACAATTTCACATTGTTTTGAATATTATCAATTGCGACAAGATTTACTTGGAACCGGGATTTGGGATGTCTTTATTAGAGCTCTGCAGAGATTGCTACCTCCGTCGAGGCTGGTGTAGCAGTTAACGTTATTGCAGCCTTTAATGATGCCACAGTCACAGTAGAAGCTGGTGCAGTGGTTGCTGCTATTGCAGCCTGAAGTGGTTACACACACAGTAGAAGCTGGTGCAGTGGTTGCTGCTATTGCAGCCTGAAGTGGTTACACACACAGTAGAAGCTGGTGCAGTGGTTGCTGCTATTGCAGCCTGAAGTGGTTACACACACAGTAGAAGCTGGTGCAGTGGTTGCTGCTATTGCAGCCTGAAGTGGTTACACACACAGTAGAAGCTGGTGCAGTGGTTGCTGCTATTGCAGCCTGAAGTGGTTACGCACACAGTAGAAGCTGGTGCAGTGGTTGCTGCTATTGCAGCCTGAAGTGGTTACACACACAGTAGAAGCTGGTGCAGTGGTTGCTGCTACTGCAGCCTGTATGTGAGTGTATGTACGAGTGCGCGTGCGTAGACTTGTGAGAATTGTTAAGTTGGAGTTCTAGATAAATTACAGGAAATTTTAACTGAACGTAAGATGCAAATGAGATGAATAAAAGTTGAGTAAATTCAGGATTGGGGAGAAAAGTAGAAATAGAGACGGATGAAGAAGAGGAGAGTCTGAAGGGAAATAATGGTGATCACCCCCCCGGTTGGGCCGTGACTCCGTGCGGTCCGTAATCCTTACAGATGCCTAGGGAGGGAAAGCTGGCGTTGTTGCTGAAGTTAACCTGGCCTCTGATGTAGTTACAACCTCAGTTGAAGTTGGTGCAGTTGTCGACGTTATTACATAATTTGAAGTGGTTACGACCATATTTAAAGCAGGTACAGTGGTTTCCGTTAGTGGGACCTCTGAATTACTTCTAGCATTTTGTGAAGCTGGTGACGTTACTGGAGCCTCGGAAGTGGTTGCAGCCACCATCGAGGGGGGTGCGGTTATTGACATTAATGGAGTCGATGAAAAAATTGCAGCCTCCGTCAAAACATATGTCGTGACTAATGTTAATGGAGACCCTGAAGTGATTAATGAACCTGTCAAAGCTGGTGTACTGGTTGACGTTAATAGAGCCATTGAAGTGGTTGAAGCCTCTGTCGAAGCAAATGTACTGGTTGACTTTGATTGAGTCACTGATGTGGTATCAGCCTCAATTAAAGCTGAAGTTATGGTTGACGCTAACGAAACTTCTGAATTGGTTGCAGTCACATTCGAAACCGGTGTTGTGGTTGACGTCGATGGAACCGCTGCTGTGGTTACAGCCTCAGTCGAAATTGGTTTTCTGATTGACCTTAGCGGAATATCTGAACCGAATGAAGCATCAGAATTTGGCATATTAGTTGATACTGTTGGAGCCTCTACGCGGGTTGGAGTCTCAGTCGAAGCTTGTGCAGAGTGTACCGTTAATAGAGACTCTGGAGTAATAGCCGAAGCCTTTGTATCTGTTGAAGCCTCAGAAGGTGGGGTGGTGGTTGACATTAATTGTGGATCTTGTGTCGAGTCTGTTGTATACGTTGACGTTATTGGAGCCTCTGAAGATGTTGGACCTTCTGTAGTGGTTGGAGCCTCAGTCGGAGGTCGCGAAATAGAGGTTGATGTTATTGGAGCCTTGTCAAATTCTACAGACTGTGGTGTAATAGTCGTTTCTAACGGGGTCTCTTTGGTGATTGAGGCATCCGTCGAAGCTGGTGTAGGGGTTGACGTTAATGGAATCTCGGTAGTGGCTACAGTTTTTGTCAAGGCTGGTGCAGTAATTGACATTAATGAAGCCTCTGAATTAGTTGCTGTCACAATCGAAGCTGAGGTAGTGGTTGGCGTTATTCCATCCTTTGAAGTGGTTACAGCTCCAGCTGAAACGGTTGCTGTGGTTGATGCTAATAGAGCCTCAAATTTGGTTACAACCACAGCAGAGGTAGGTGTAGTATTTGAAATTAACGAAGCTATGGAATTAGTTACCGCCCCCGTCGAAGCAGGTGTAGTGGTCGACGTTAATGGAGTCTCTGACGTGGTTTTAGCCTCTATCAAAGTAGTTGTAGTGGTCACCGTTAATGGTGCTGCCTTAGAAGTGGGTACAGCCACAGTCAAAGCAGATGTACTTGAAGTTGAGGGAGCGTTGGAAGTGGTTACAGCCACAGTCGAAGCTAATATTCCGATAGACAGTTTTGGAAATATTGAATTGAACGACTCTTCAAAATTTGGTGTAGTTGTCGAGACTATGGGATCCTCTACAGGGGTTAGAGTCTTGATCGATGCTTGAACATAGCGTACCAGTAATGGAGACTCTGGAGTATCAGTCGCAGCCTGTGTATTGGTTGAAGCCTCAGCAGGTGGGGTGTTGGACATTAATTGTAAATCTAGGGCGGTTGAAGTTTTTGTCGAGCCTGGTGCAGTGGTTGACCTTGTCAGAGACCCTGAAAGGGTTGGACTTTCTGAAGAGGTTGGAGCCTCAGTTGGAAGTCTCAAAGTAGAAGATGATATTAACAAAGCCATTTCAGTGGTTACAGACTCTGGTGTAGTGTTTGTTTCTAACTGAGCCTTTTTAGTGGTTGCAGCCTCATTCGAAGCTGATGTGGTGATTTCCATTTGTTGCTCCTCTGCACTGCTTGGTGCCAAAGTCGACACTCTTGCAGAAGTTATCGTTGATGGAGACTCTGTAGTATCAGTGGAAGTTGCTGCAGAGGCTTGCGCAAATGAATCGTCTGGAGTAATTAGAGTTGCAAAGGAAGGTGGTATCGCGGTTGACTTTGAAAGAGGCTCTGGTGTGACAGAAGCTTCAAAATGAGTTGTAGTGGTTGATGGTGAAGAAGCCTTCGTAGTGATTGGAACATCTATCGAAGCTGTTGTAAAGGTTGATATTAGTTGAGACTTTATCGTAGTTTGACTTTCAGCAAAAGGAAGGAAAGCGTTTGCGTTGAACAAATTTCTTTGAGGGGCCGGTGGTTCAGAAGTAGTTGCAGTAATGGTTGAATTTAGTATAGAATCTGAAGTTAGAGGTCCAGATAAAGACATGGTAGCCTCAATGGTAGGTATGGTTTTGGTCGGTGCTGATAAAGTTGTTGACGTCAATGGAGTTTCTTTAGAAGTTGCAGTCAGAGGTGAAACTTGTTTAATAGTCGACATTAATCGATCTTCTGTAAGGTTTGCATATTCAGGAGAAGGTAGTGTAATTGCAGACGTTGATCCAGGTTCTGAAAAACGGGTTTCAGTGGACAATATTGTAGCCTCTTTAGTGATACGAGCATCGGAAAAAAGTGATGTATTGGTTGAAGTTAGTGGTGTGTTTGAAGTGAATGAAGCCATAGAAGTTAGAGCTCCTTCAATGTTCAGATTCTCAGTTGACGCTGGCATAGAGAATGACATTAAGGAAGACACAGTAGTTGTTGCAGTCTCCTTCGAAGCTGATATCAAAGCAGGCGTCATAGGAGCCTTTGGTGTGGTTGGAGGCTCCGTCGAGGCCGATACGGTGTTTGGCGCTAATGGATCAAATAAATTTTTAGCCAAAGCTTGGGAAGTAATTGGCAATAGCGGAACTTCTGCAGATTTTAGAGGTGTCGATGAAGGTGGTTCGGTAGTCGGCGGCATTTGAACTTCTGTAATTATTAGAGTTCCAGAAGAAGGCTGTGCAGTGGTTGACGTTGCTGAAGCCTCTGAAGTTGTTGGAACTTCAGAAGATGTTAGTGTAGTAGACGTTATTGAAGCTCCTACAATTTTAGGAGCTTTTGACGAAGCTGAAAGTGCAAACGTTAATGGAACTTTTGATGTAATGGGAGCCACATTCGAAGTTAGTTCAGTGTTTGCGGTGAAATGATCCTTGGTAGTGGTGGTAGCTTCTGTAGGTGTAGTTGAAGGTAATAAAGTTTCTGAAGTAGTTGGAGTTTCATCTGGTGTTATAGTGATTGATGACAATGGTGAATTTATATCGGCTTTAGAAACGGGCTGTGCAGTAGTTGGGGTTGACTGAGCTTTTGTAGAGGTCAAAATTTCAAGAGCAGGCGTAGATGCATAGGTAATTGCATGTTCTGAAGTGGCTAGAACTGCGGAAGAGAGTGCTGTAGTTGATGAAGTTTTGGGAAAGTGTGCAACGATGGGAGCTTCAGTTGAAGATGGTGAAGTGGTTTGAGCTTTAAAATGATTTGTATTGGTCGACGCATCATCGTAAGTTGGGGTAGTTGTTGACGCTGATTGAGACTCTGTAATAGTGGTTAGAGCCTTAACCATTCCCGGTATTGAGATTGATACTAATGGGGTGTCAGTTGCGGTTAGAGTATCAGAAATAGCTGGAAAATCTCTAGATGTTGTAAACTCAGGAGCCGATGAAATCGCTGCCATTGCCGAATCCAAAGTCGATTGTGTATTAGCTAGAGCCTCAATAGCTGATGAAATGCTTACCAAGATCGAAGACTTTGAAATAGTGGTTCCTGTAATTGATGGATCTTCAGTTATTGAGGATGACGTTGAAAGTAGACTTGAAGTTGGAGTAGTTGATGCCGTCAAAGAATCTCCAACAGATTGTGGTATATTTGATGTCATGGTTGAGACATTTGATTCAGACGGAGATGATGATGTCATGATAGAAGCATGAGGAGAAAGCGATGTAGTTAATGTTGAGAGTGGAGTCTCAGTAGGTTGTGATTGTTCGTTCTTAGTCCTCGGTGTAATGATAGAAGGATAAAAAGTTTCGGCAGTTATTGTTGCCCTGGTTGATGTCTCGGTCGCTACTTGTGTATTTGCGGTAGACGTTGACGTAGATTGCAGTGTTTTTGGTGCAACATCAAGCATTGTAGTGCCTGTCTCCGAATGATTTGTAAGCGACGCATCAGTTGATTTCGACGTTGTAGCTGCCATATCAGTATTCCTCGGGGATTCTGATTTCATGGATTCCCTGTTTGAAATATCATTGATATATAAGGGGGTCGTTTTCATAGTTGCTTCTTCAGTCAACGTTGAAATGTTTAGTCCTTGCATTAACATCTCAGGAGATTCCGATGTTATGGATGTTCTAATATCAATACTTTCTGACATCGCCGGTGTCGTGTTCATAGTTTCAGCAAATTCTTGTAAAGTCGTAATAAGTTTTAAAACATCTTCAAATTCAGATGTAACAACGGACGAGGTCTGTGTTGAGGCGACAGTTATTGAAATTGTAATTGAATCTGTTGTTGACGTAGGAGTTTCCGTATAGTTTTTGTTCACTGTTGTTGAATACGCTTCAGTAGAAACTGGCTGATGTGTTTCCGTCAATGTTTCTGTAGACTTTGAAACATTTGGAGACAAATCTGTAATTTCCGTTGACTCTTCAGATGTTTGAGAAATGGTTGTAGTAGGCGGAAACAATGTGACTTCGGTATAATCTGCTGTTGTTGGCGTCAGGGTTGGCATTTCAGAAAAATTAACAGAAGTGCGCGTTTGGGTCGACTCATCCGTTGAAGCTGGAGCAATTGCTTTGTCAACATCTGGTGCGCGTGAAAATATTACGGCTTCTTTCGATTCTTTTGAAGTCACCAATATTGCAGAAGCATTGAATTCAATTGGTGGAGTTAGTGCAACAGTTATATTTGAAACTTCAGGAGCAGCCTGTGATAAACTTAACTCCTGGAACCTGTCATCAGGAATGGTTTTGAAATTTGTTGGATTTTCCAAGACAGATGGAAGATCAAGCGTGCCTTGGACTTTGTAAACTTTATCGTCGACAATGAGATAGTTAGAATTTGCAAAAAATCCCTCTGTATCGAAAAGAGCAATTTCACTCGAACGGTGGACTGTTGAATTAGGGAAAGGTACGACCTTTGAAAATGATTCAGGTGCTAGTGGTGGCAGATAAGTATTTCTTTCTTGCTTGAAATAAATATTTTCTGATCCAGGTGCTGGTGTTGGCAGATAATTATTTCTTTCTTTCTTGAAAAAAATATTTTCTGGATGATATTTAGGGTAATTGATTGCTGGTTTAATTTGCTCTGCAACTCTCTTGTATCCATTCTGGTTAAGCGGCTTGTCGTACCATTGCCTATTTAGGTGATATTCTAAGGAATTTGTATCAACACCATGAGACGTTTGGGTATTGGGAAGGTTAGGGTTGCCCTCTTTAGGGCTTAAATCGAAGACCTCTGTTTTCCGTATATATTGTTCAATTTTCCGCACAGGATTATCCTCACCGCTGCTAACCCTAGTATTGCCAGCAGGGACAATCAGGGTGTCATAAGTGCGGCCATTGCTGCCAATTTGGGCGTCCGTAACGCGCCCAATCAGAGTAAGGCCGTTGTCCAAAATGACGTGATTCCTCTTGACCCTTTGTTCAACTTGGCTCTTGATCTGAACAGGACTGGCCCCAACTGCCCCAGGACTGGTATTAACGGGGCGTCCAAGGACCATGTGAGCACTGGAGAGGCACAGTAGCAGGCAAACCACGGCAGAGACGAAAGAAGTCCTGTGAAAAAAATACAAGTTATGAATTTGAATCACGCAAATTTCGTACAATATTGCTTGGAAGATATTACAGGCGGCGGTTTTTCAAATCTGTCTCTTGCTACGCATCATGAGGTAAAATATATTTTAAATTACATAATATGCCTAGCTTTTTGACGATTCACTTGGGTGCTTTTTAAAAAACTTTACAACATACAATATAATGTGATGCTTTAGAAAGTTCAAGCTTCGGATACTGCTGCGGCAGGGCGTAATAAAAAAGTAGCTAAGTGAAATACGTTAAAGCGTTGGCAAGGTTACTGAATGTTGGTTTTGTGCCCAAGCTAGTGAAGATGGATTCGAAAGATTGGCTCAGCAGCGGGTTTTTATCGTCCTGGAGGTGTCTTTCGAGCGAGAGTGTCGAAAAGACAGATTATATTCGGTCATTTGATTTGTACCTCGTTTACAGAGATGATTGATATTTGGTATAGATGATGCAATTGGTGTGAGGCAAAGCGGGATCATGAGAGTAAGAATGTGTGTGAATCCGCTGTATTCTGTGGGCAGGTGCGTGTGAAGCATAGCGCAGAGTAGAGGAGAAGTTAGATTTCATTTAATTTGCGCCTCATTTCCACCAGAGCCTCAACGCGAGTCATAATAGGCTCCCCCGTAGGGCGCGACCGTCGTTGATTCAAGTAAGTTCGCACGGCCTCGCGTGCAAAAATATTAGTCATGTCAAGATGAAGTCGGTACATATTTCAACTGTGGCATATTCGCGTACTAGCGCGTACGAGAGAGTAAAGAGTTAATGCGTATATCCGTAAAATGTGTTGTTATTTCTGTGCGTAATGGGGTGGAGAGACCACCTCATATGCACAGGTGTTTGGGGTTTAGACAGCTTCGTATAGTCTGGTGTGTTTTCCGAAAGTGATAAGCTTTTTACGGTAGGTTGGGTCCGTGTGTTGGCTTTGTAGGTTACACGGGGGATTTAGGAACGCTCGTCGGGCTGCCGCGAGTGCGTTGAAATCCATCAGTAAGTGTTTCATGCTGATAGCCTCTTGGTGGCAACAGGAGCAAGGTGGCGCGTTTGGTCCTATGTCGACATCCATCAGGTGGTTGTGAGTTATCCACGTGTGTCCCGTGCACAAGCGGTTGATGAACACATGTTTTTTTCTGTTGGTGAACTTTGTTTCCCATTTTCCGACTAAGGGTTTGACTGAAAGCATTTTTTGTCCACTCTGTTGCCACATTGCATCCCATCGGGATGTTATATGGAAGTTGATGATAGGGAACCAGTCCCGGTAATGTATTGCGAAAAATTGTTCTTGGTGAGTAGATGCTAGTTTAGCAAGAGAGTCCGCAAGTTCGTTTCCTCTTATTCCCGCGTGTTCGGGAATCCAGCAGAATTCAACTGCCTAACCCGTCTCGGACATCACAAAGAGATCGTGCTGCATTTTACGTAGAACTGGATGTTCATAGTGCAGTGTTTTGAGCTGGGTGAGGACACTCAAGACTGTCTGAGAATACGACGTATTTGGGGAAGCGATGTGTTTTTGCAATAGAGACGGCTAGTTCGAGTGCGCAGGAGAAGTTAGAATTGTCCGTAGTTGCAACTCTGGACCCTACTTTTCAGGAATGCCGACAGGGTTTTGCACGCTCTATTTGGGGGTCGTCCTTGGAGATTAGGACCGGGAAAAAGCCCTGGAGATAATGACCGTAAAAAACGCCCTGGAAAGTGTTTGATATTGTTCATGATCATTAATGGTTTGTAAATAGGTATTGTAAAGGGTAAATATTACTCTATGAATTAATGTTAGAGTTTATTTAATTTGAATATTACTGTATGAATTAATGGAATATCCGCATAAAATGTTAGCCTGGCACATAGCAGGTTGACTGTATGTGTAGGATTTAATGGGTCGCTATCCCTGGCGCTAAATTTTTTTATAGCTAACGTCAGATCAACCCCTATCATCTCCGCCAACTGCCTCATCAGCCCCAAGTTGTTCCGACTACCTACCTACAGTACCTTTTTTTAACAGCGAACATTCATGGCGTTCCTCAGTCCCACAAGCCACTGTCATATCCGCCAGTGACATTCTGGCGAAAATCTGTTTCAGCCCACGTCAGAATCAGCCACCAGTCGTACCATTTTACCGATTATCACTTTAATGAAACCTTTCCTGCCCAACCTAACCTAACCTAAGGTACGTGTTTCTAACCCGCGGGGCAAAGGTACGTATTTCTAACCCGCGGGGCAAACATACGTATTTTTGTAGGGTACGTAATGCCATTTTTTAGCGTTTTTTTATTGATGTTTTATTAAAGTGATAACTGTTAGGTTGGTACGCCTGTTTCGGCGAAATGACTGTGGCAGATATGACAGTAGCAGATTTTGAAGTGGTGGAAAATGCGTGTGGGCTGAATCATCATTAGGTAGAAAGCACGTGGGATGAAAGATTTTTAGCGGTTATGACAGTGTCCGGCTATGACAGTGAGGTGAAGTGAAGTGGCGATAGTGCGCGTGTGCGGGAATAATTTTAGCGCAAACGCTGGGCTCCCGGATTTAATTATATTTTAATAATATACTTTTATAATTTTTCATATATCGTATTATTTAGTGTCGCAGGCACCGATGTTATTTCAATGGGTATTTTGTTACTTGAACATTAACTTATTTAGGTATTATTTATTGATGTAGATACCGTTGCAATAGGATTTCAACCTGCTTTCATAGCTCGATTATCATCTAATTTAGATATGTTGACCAAATACGAATTAGTGAAATGCGGGAATCTGTAGGTTCTTTGTCATTGTAGAGCAAATGCGTTGGTATTGGAATATATCAAGCCGCTCTTTTTTCATCGTATGTATGCATACATCTTCACAGTTGCAGCATATCTACAGTAACGCTGTTGGAGGTTACAGTATATCTACAGTATGGCACTGATACAGTATAGGCCCCGGCCATACAGCTGCTGTCAATTGGAACGGAACCACTGCCTCGCTAGCGTAGCGGTAGACTTCTATCCATCTATGTCAGACTCAGATGCTAACTCGAGACCCGTCCACTCGAGAGTTGCCCTCAAATCACTCTACGTTATCTCTACATGTCAATGTTGGAATCATTAATCACTCGCCGTATATATTCCGTTCGAGAATTAGTCTGTTTTCGGTTAGGAGCTGATGAATAAACATCCTTTTAGCTTAGAGCGGAGCTGTCATCGTTAGTTATGATACAAATGGAAGGCACTACATGTATACGTTCACGTATTCACAATTCGAATGTTTGAAAATATTCAAATAGTATGCGGATGAATTATGATTTCATGTTAACATCAATGTATGTTAATACTTTTTCTCCGATATGTTAACGTCAACAAAATTGATTTTTTTTTCAATAAAATTTTAAGATTGCGGATTATCATTAGATTTTCAGTTACATAATTTTTCTTGTAGGCTCGCTTCGCATTTGTAAACACTTGATCTAGATAATGAAACATATATGTTCAAGTTTATATTTATTATATTGCTAATCAACCCATTTTCATCATCTTAGGAGCATTTGCATCAACCTTTTAGGAGCATTTCTATCAACATCTTAGGAGCATGTACATCAACATCTTATGAACATCTACATCAACATCTTTGGAACATTAACATTAATATCTTAGGAACATTAACAAAATCTCAGGAACATTTACATCAAAATCATAGGAACATTTACATCAATCTATTTTCATCATAATCTGAGCGGTTGCAAGGGTATACCATCCCAGATTTATTTACATGGATACAACATCTCAAGTTCATTTACAGAATAAAACCCGAAGACGTGGATGTACTTTCGTCATTCACACGAGTTTACTCGCCAAAAATGGCTTCCCCAGGCTTACGTCTCTTCCTAATTAAATCCATGTTTACATTAGTATCATCATCCAAGACACATCGCTTCCTCTTTTTAGTGACTGTAGGTTCAACTTCAATGGATTTTTTGGGAATTTCTGGATGCCCATAGGCTAGAGTTGTGCACGCGTCAACATAGTAGCGCTTATTTTCAAACTTACTGAGGCAATTGTTAATAGTGCGTACAGTTTGAAGCTGGCATGCTTGTGCACGTATGTCGTGTATGGTCTCAAAGTGTGTGTATGTTTTCTGGTTATGGATGTCTCTGTATTGTTCATCTATGATTTTGGTTTGTCTCTAGTAATCAACACACTTAACAGCCGATTTTGTGGCGTCGGACTCGAGTAACATACTGTAACACTTTCGTTGCAAGCAAATTATTTCACTCGGGTAGTCGATGGCTGTTTCGCTTTTCAGTAGTCCCAGCTGTCCTTCCTTTGTTTCATCATGCAGGGATGTTTTTTGGGGTAGTTGGAGAAGTCCATGTGTTCAGCCAGAGGAGGTTTACGCATTTTTGTCTCTATGTCGGTCACACCCTTGAACTGGAGCAACAACGAGTCTGTGTCCGAATAGATGGGCGAGACAATGTCACCGTATTTGGGTTTCTGAGTGTCATTACAGAAGCTGTAAGCTTTTGCTTTAGCTTTTTCAAGCACGTAGAAACCAACTTTGAGTGGGTGAACCATTAGGATATTTTTCCTACAGTAGGACACTGTCATCGCAGGCAGTGTAGGCAGCAGTCAAGTGCAGTATCACGGTGCTACTGCATCGCCAACTCAGCCGTAGTAGAACTTCATCGATCACTGTCATTAACTTATACGTTATCCAGAACCCCCCCCCCTCCCACTCGACACCGGCCTCTAATCGCTATATTTCATCTCTACACGTCAGTTCACGGCACCATTAATCGCTCTCCGTTTATATTCCAATAGAGATTTAGTCCGCTTCCTGCTTGGAGCTGATGAGATATATATGTATATATCTAAGATACCATAGGTAACCCGGTACAATTTCAATTGCAGGGTATTTATCGCCTTTTCAATGCAAGGGAAGACTCTTTGTATCGCAAATAATTGCAAGAATGTTGCATAATTGCAATATCATTGCTAGGCATTAGAGTTAAATTGAGGATATTGCAAACAAGCATTTATAAGTTATATATTTTTGCTAATTGATTTTTAACACACATACTGGGGAATTGCAAGGGGCTTATCATTTACGCAAGAACATAACTATTCACTCCGAAAATCGATGGGAGCAACTGTACGAAATGTAAGTAATGACTTCGACTACCCCTCTGGTCTTGATCGGCGATATCAGAGCCACTTAACGGACTCTTTATCGATGATACGCATCATTTCTCGGTTGGAGGCGTCGGCTCGTTATATTGGTGTAGGATTTATCATCTGGGCGTTTTTTTCTTCTCTGGTCTATTGGGTCCTAGACTACTGCCTTTAGTACACATTTTAGATCGAAGGATACCTTTGGGAGTATTGTATGCATTGCTTCAGAACCTACCTTGTAACCAAAAGTTTGTATTTAGACTTCAGCGAACTTCTCTCGACGCTTATTTCTAATTATAGTCATATGTGTATGACATCGAATCTTATCAGGCTTTTCTTGCTGCCGCCCACATTCTCATTCACTTTATTTCCGCAGATAACCGAAATATATATAATTCTCCTATCACTCAAACGTTTGAGACATGATTCTCTCTCTTCATGTTTCATTCCCAACAATTTTGATATGATTTGATTTGATTTGATCCCCATTTCCACCAGAGCCTCAACGTGAGTCATAATAGGCTCCCCCGTAGGGCTCGACGATCATTGATTAAAGCAGGCTCGCACGCCTAAGTGTGCGAGGAAAAAACACAACAACGCTTTCAACGTTAGAAAAAAGTGAAAGTTTTAGCAATAACAGACGCACGCTGGTGCGCAAAAGAAAAAACGCTTACTCGAAACGGACCTCCGCTTTCATTCTTTTTAGAACATTAACTCTGATATGTACGCACCTTAGTGCGTACAGGTAGCATCAAGATTAGTACAACGTCAGTGGCTACACGGGCAAATTCAGCTCCGAAAGCAACGCAACACAACACAATA
>SDVV010014387.1:0-14819 GCA_016164225.1 Gammarus roeselii | reverse complement strand
CGGTCTACCTCTAGGCCTGCGACCACTCGCCTCCGCATTCATCACCCTTTTCACCAATCTCCCTTCATCCATTCTCTCCATCTGCCCGAACCATCTCAGTACACGCGAATCCACTCTGTTCTCCAACTTTTTCACCATCCCTGTCCTGATTCGAACCACGTCGATGGTGATCCGGTCTCTCAGCGTTACTCCAGCCATGCTCCTCAGACACTTCATCTCGAAAACATTCAACCTTCTTCTCTCCTCTGCTCTCACCTACGAATACCTACGAATACGTGACCTTCCGAATAAACCGGAGTGCCGTAGGCACTCGGTATGGAGGTCATTGTTGGGCATAATGCGAGCCTGTGACGCGGTCATCAGATGACTCGCGATCGCTCGCCTGTCGCTGAGGTGATTTTGAGTTGACGAAGAGTGTCGACAAAATTTCGTTGACAAATTTGGCGTATAGACAAAATTGGTGTGTCGACAAAATTGGTGTGTCGACAAAATTAGTGTGTCGACAGAATTAGTGTGTCGACAAAATTGGAGTCTACAAAATTGGAGTCTACAAAATTGATGTGTCGACAAAGTTGGTGTTGACAAAATTTAGAGCATCATTTAAAGAAGTCTCCTGAATGATGATAGCTCTTTTAGAGCATCATTTGAAACGAGTAGTCCCCTGAATGGTGATAGCTCGTTTAGAGCATCATTTGAAACGAGTAGTCCCCTGAACGGTGACAGCTCGTTTAGAGCATCATTTGAAACGAGTAGTCCTCTGAACGGTGATAGCTCGTTTAGAGCATCATTTGAAACGAGTCCCCTGAACGGTGATAGCTCGTTTAGAGCATCATTTGAAACGAGTCCCCTGAACGGTGATAGCTCGTTTAGAGCATCATTTGAAACGAGTAGTCCCCTGAACGTTGATAGCTCGTTTAGAGCATCATTTGAAACGAGTCCCCTGAACGGTGATAGCTCGTTTAGAGCTCCGTTTAAAGCAAGTCTGAGGAACGGTGATAGCTCGTTTAGAGCATCATTTGAAACGAGTAGTCCCCTGAACGGTGATAGCTCGTTTAGAGCATCATTTGAAAAGAATCCCCTGAACGGTGATAGCTCGTTTAGAGCATCATTTGAAAAGAATCCCCATAACGGTGATAGCTCGTTTAGAGCATCATTTGAAACGAGTCCCCTGAACGGTGATAGCTCGTTTAGAGCATCATTTGAAACGAGTCCCCTGAACGGTGATAGCTCGTTTAGAGCATCATTAGAAACGAGTCCCCTGAACGTTGATAGCTCGTTTAGAGCATCATTCGGAACGAGTCCTCTGAACGGTAATAGCTCGTTTAAAGCATGATTTGAAACGAGTCCCCTGAACGGTGATAGCTCGTTTAGAGCATCATTTGAAACGAGTCCCCTGAACGTTGATAGCTCGTTTAGAGCATCATTTGAAACGAGTCCCCTGAACGGTGATAGCTCGTCTAGAGCATCATTTGAAACGAGTCCCCTGAACGGTGATAGCTCGTATAGAGCATCATTTTAAACAAGACTTCCGAACAATGATAGCTCGTTTAGAGCATGTTTTAAAACAAATTTTCTGAATGATGCGAGCTCGTTTAGGGTAAGTATACTGAACAATGATAGCTCGTTTAGAGCAAGTATACTGAACAATGATAGCTCGTTTAGAGCAAGTATACTGAACAATGATAGCTCGTTTAGAGCATCGTGTATCGTAAGTCTGCTGAACGAGGCTAGCTCATTTAAAGCATCAATCTAAGCAAGCCTTTGTTGCGATGATACCTCGCTTAGAGCGTCATTAGAAGCAAATCTAGGGACTGAAAGTCTTCTGAGCTTTATAACTCGTTTAGAGCATCACGTAAAGCAAACCATCTGAACCAGAGGATCAGGTGTCACCTATGACGTCCCGAGGGTCAAAAGTCAGCGTGGCTCTGAAAACCCAACAACATACAGTGGCTTCTCATCGACATTGGATTCATTTCATCCATGTGCGTGTTACCGCCCCAACGTTTTTACGGACGCTCACAATGCTTGACACTGAATTCCAATGCTAACAAAGGTTTTCGGGTCTACATTGCATGCTTCATTGCACAATAATGAAATAACGAACTACATTCGGCACATATTTGCATTGTTATATGCCTCATATTGAATTTACTGGTAACATACCAATTATTTTCACTCCTACATACATTATTTTGTGCTATGCGACGGTGATTGCGAGCGTGCATTTGGATCAGAACATCCACTTCATACTTGTCTCTGCAAGGCTGCAGTAACCATGTTCAAAATCACCCCAGCGACAGGCCAGTGATCGCGAGTCACAGGACGGCTCCTCAAACCCAGAGATCCTTCTGATGACAACGTCACAGGCTCACAAGGTACCTATCCACTGCCCAATGATGACATTCAGACCGAATGCCTGAGGCACTCGAGCTGTTCAAAGGTCACGTATACCGGCCAGTTGGGTGTAACATAAGCTTATCAGCCATGTTAGTGCCTCCAGGCAGTCCTACCTTGGAGGCGCTTAGGAACAAATATCGTGCAATGAGACAGAGCCTCCTAATAACATTATACAAGTTCAAGTGCGCGGCTCTAACTTTATATCCTCTCCGGAGGACCTGCCAAGCACAACGTCCGGAGGTCAACTCCTAGTCAGCCGCCGGCTGCTTCTATAAAGCTTTCAACCCAGCTCCTTAAATGTGTCTTTGCGGTCGATCAACAAGCCAATCGAGGCGTGACTATCAAAAATGACGTATTGTTCAATCTGGAACGTATACCAGATGCACCCCCAAAACTCGCCGCTCGAATTGATGACGCCCTGCACATCTACTCCTGGTCGAATGCGCATTTTGCGCTTACATCAGACTGCTATAGAATCAGGGCCCTCAGGGCTAATGCGCCGATCCTCCCCCAAAGGCTCACTTCGAGACCACTAGGGCTAGGTCGCTTTTAATTCCCAGCACATCACTGCAGAAGTAGGTACGAAGGATCTCCACCTCCACGCTCAGGTCGCTCAGAACCTACCCGGCAATATTCTCAGCGCGTCACAGACGGGTATTCTTGCTCGCATCCGTGATCCCACCGTAACAGATGGCACGCGAGTGACCCCACACTCTCTGTATTGTTTATCGGAGCGCTCTACAAGCTCCATTCACAAACTGCTTTCGGGATCCCTGATCAAAGCGCCTCAGTGACGTTATAATATTCGCCTTCAGACTCTGGACAAGCTTGCTCCGGAATCTGTTTGGGCAGCCGTTCTAGCAGGATCAATTTCTCAACCCCTCACCGACGGGGCGATCTGGAATGCTTTCTAGGCGCTTGAAAACATCCGAAGCAGGATGAAGGTCCTCTCATTTAGGACCCTTCCACTTCAGGTTTCGTGGCCCCTGCATCGCCGGTGGCATGGAAGCCTCAGCAACTCCAGAAGGAGGTCGCGCAGGGTTCGGTCAGAGCGGTCGACAAGCATCTTCCAGTGATCGACATGCGTTCCAGCGTAGTGCCATGCAACCAAAAGAGAAGCATGAGGGCCCCAGTACTTCACATACAGATTCGGGGGCCCACCCCTTCACTGCCCCAAAGGACCAAGGATGGTGCCAGAATGGTCGGGGGAAAGGAGGTCGCGGAGGCTAAGCAACTCCCAGTCAACCAGTGCCCTTCTCCTCAAGCTACGCTTCAACGTCCACCTGGCGAAGTCTATTCCGGAATCAGTCCAGCAGATCGACTTCCTGGGAGTAACGCTCAATGAAGACGTCGGGTCCATTGCCTCCACCTCCTAGCACATCGACCGCTGCAGGCCACGGTTATACTATCCCGCGGAACTCTCTCGCTTCAATTGCGTCAGAGTTTCCTCGGCCTAGTAAGTTTCCTCACGCCTTACCTGCTTCATGCGCGCCTCTTCTTCAACGAGATGGTGCAAGCTGCGCGGTCCCTGCGCTTATCCAGCAAGCCCAGCGCTCCCAACAATTCTTACCGCCTTGCAGTACAGCGCTGACGCAACGATTCCTTCCTCCACTCCCACGTCCCGTGTGTGCTGCCTCCACCGGAGCATCTCCTGTGGATGGACGCATCTGACGAAGCGTGAGGGGCCGTATGCTGCCGCGACCAGCAGTCGTACGGCCGCTGGTCAGTGGAACGCAAACTCCATATTACGTCGAAGGAGTCGCTAGCTATTCTATGTCCTCTACAGACATGAACTCATTGGCACCACACCTCAGTCAGAGTGTTGTCAGACAACATGGCAGCGGTAGCCATGGTCAATCACTCGGGCTCCTGCAAAGCGCCGGCGTTACAGAAGATCGGAGCCCAGCTCATCAGGATTATCCAAAATCATCACCTATCTCTTCTCGCGACCTACCTTCCTGGATCGCAGAACGTCTGGGCCGATCAACTCCCACGTCTCCAACCAGTCGCGACGGAGTGGACGCTGATGCATCAATGCTCCGCCCGCCTCTCAACCCTGCGCGGTGCCATGCAAATAGACCTCGTACACACAGGAAACCACAAGCTCCCACTATTTGCAGCTCCGTATTCTCACCCGCGAACAGCTTTAGTGGATTCTCTCCAGTCCGACTGGATTCAGTGAACAGAAGTATACCTCTTCCCTCCATACAACCTGATCCCCCAGGTGCTCCGCGAGCTCGAAGAGTACCGTTTCAGCTGCGTCCTCGTAGTGCCCGACCACCGCAACGCACTGTGTTGGCTACAAGTCTGCGCGTCCTTCCGCGAGGTTTTCGCTCACTCTCGACGTGTCCAAGCGCATCGAGGGTAAGGAGGTGTGTTTCAATTCACGACCCTTCTATCGGTATCTCGCGTTCAATTTCTAATAAGAGTTCTCACGATCAAGTTCAATAGATCGCTGGCAGACACTCAGGTCAACACGCCCAGACCATCGACTCAACGCCAATACCAAAGCGTCTGGGCTCGCTTCCAAGCGTGGCTGCTCACCACCAATGGTGCAGTCCATCACCCAGACCACACTCTTGACGTCCCTGCATTATACCGGCACGCAGAGGCAGCTCAACCCGCGCACCATTTTGGTTTACAGGAATGCGCTCCATATGCCTCTCCTGCACGGTTTTGGAGTCACGACCCAAGAGTCGATCTATAAGGAACTGGGTAGGGCTCAGTTTCACGAAAATCCTCCGCAAAGGCGTTTCGTCCCACAGTGGAGGTTGGAACCGGTTCTGGACATATTCGCCTCTCCTCGCTTCGATACTCAGACGGCGTCAATATTGGCACTCTTGTAAAAGACTCTCTGCCTCTTTCGTCGCCTCAGCCATGACACGCACGGAACTAAATTTCGCCTGGAACCCGTCAAGCGCGCTCGTACTGACCGATTACAAGTTCCTGTACAAAAACCAGACCATCACCCACATACCACCGCTTATCTCTATCGCCTCACTGCTACCGGATGGCGGGGCGCACGCCATGTGTTCCATGACTGTTCTCAAAGCCTGCGTAGCACGGTGCCAGTAAACCATGACTTTTTGTTCATCCATCCTACTCCAGGCAAACCACTTGAAGCGTCATCGGTGGGGCACTAAATCTGCCCGTTTATCAATGACGCCACACCAAACGCTTTCACTAAAGCTCACGACATCAGAAAGTATGCTTCATCTCTCGTTTGGCCGCGTGGGGTCCCTCTCCCAGACATCATATCCAAGGCGTTCTGGAAATCGCCCCACGTGTTCGTACACAATTACCTATTTACAGTGGAGAAGCATACCCAACCTTGCGTCTCTTTAGGTACCAGGTAGATAGGCCTTCTCGTTTCCAATGTTTATGTCAATTATATCAGCGAATGCCAGAAACTTCGTTACATATTCTAGAAGACGTACACAACTATCTTACCATATCGTTCGGAGGCACTCAATGATAAGACTTCAGGTCATGAATTACGTCTGAGTATTGAGTATGTAATTACCTTATCCTCCTCAAAGTACAACAACGTTACCATTGAAGCCATTGTACACAATGTCGATACGGATATAATTAGGATTATATTGCCACTACCTGATCGTTCACCCACCCTCATACTTGTCGGCAATAGGTATGGATTACGGACTTCTCATTTGTTTGGTCAAAACTCGAGCCTCGCATATTAGTTAAGCCGCTATGAGCGAACAAGATTTACTGCCATCGGCACTACTGAAATATTTGTATTTGCCTTCACATTAAAAAGTTTTTGGGCGCTCAAACTCGAGGCCCGCATAGTATTTTGCCGCGGGAGCTACTTCATTTGCTGTTGTTGGCTCTGAGCAATACTTGTATTGGTTATAGTCCTTCCTCCATTGATCTAAATGTGTTAGCATTCCTTACACGGCAAGTGCTTCTTTGAAACCACTCAGTTTAAGATGCAGCCAATCCATCTCATTTGTGTGCTCTTCTGGCATAGGCCAGCTTCATCTACATGATGGTATTTTCTATGCTAACACTATGGCTCTTACGAATGGAAGAGAATAAACTTTAGTCATCTCCATGAAAAGCTATTTCTCTGAAATGTAGTAAGAGTCATAGGGGGCCTCCTCCTGTCCTTGCTATCTTCAAGAAACAACGGTAACCACAAGGTTTTCCTTTACATCACTGCCCACAAAATCTGTACCCCCTGCTGCCCTCGAGCCCCACGCTGGCAGTCCCCTCACTTTTTCTGACAAGTCACAAGGAACTAGAGATCCAAAGAGGCAATCTCTGCCCGTCCTTCAAATTGCATTGAAGTGAACTTCCCGGAGTCCCCCCAGGTGGGACTCCCCGTGTGTTCCAGTCACACAGACCCCAAAGAGACGTTTGTGTGCTGCAGAGCATCCCCCTTGGTTCTGTAACCGTCGGGGGATCTCAGCTGCCCCCTTCCAACCTGATGATGAACAGGTGGGGAGCAGTGTAGCGAGAGGCCTTAGAATAGGCTGTCCCTGCCCAACCAGAGACCGGTTAATTAGGGCAGGGCTCTCCCTCCTGTTACACTGCGCTGGCGCTTGGTTCACTGTATCGTGGGGCGATACAGCTTAGCCTACAGGAAGCCGTTTTTCACCAGCTCTCATGAATGATGAGGTATGGCAGCCCTCACTCATATAGGGCGGGAGAGGGTTCGAATCGTCGATAAAGTCGCAAGACATAGGACCCCAAATATCGACGATATAGTCGCAATACATAGAAACGCCGATTTTGGGCGGAAAATTCGAAGAAAAAAATTTAGAATATATGAAGAAAACAATGATTTTGTTTTCATTTTTCGATAAAAGTTTGAAAACGGTCTAAGACTACTTGCGACGAATGTTATTAAGATTCTCTCAAGAAATCGTCTCTAATGTTTCCTCATCAAGATTCTTTCGAATAAAAGCAGGAGCGCATGCTAACACTATGGCTCTCCCTACATTACAGAGAAATAGCTTTTTATCGAGAGAATCGAGATAATGAAAGTTATATTATTTAGGCTTAGTGGCATTACGTCGGCCGTATGAGATGCCGGCCGGCGCTATCATTATCTGCTCAGGTTGAGAGTTGACAACTGACAGGCATTCAAACTACTACTAGACGTTCGCCCGACTATGCATTTTGTATACGCCACCCAGTAGGTTCTCTTGACAAAAGTGCGCTCTCATTTCGCTCGTTGACTTCACTGCTGTAAAAGTAACTTCTTCTCTGATGTTGATCATGGCAAACCAAACTCAGAGATGGACGACAGCTCACTGTCTCACTAATTTGACGTTTGACGCCGACCAAACATTGACCCTAGCGCGCTGGGAATCCTGGTCACTCTACTCTCATGTTGACCCTGTCCCTCTCGCTCAGCTTACATTTTTGTCGTCTCATGTTTTTTCGACGCTGTTATATTTTGACTCAAGATGGGTGATGGAGTAGCTGCTGACACTCTTTCAAATCTCTCCTTCAGCCAACTCTGAAGAAGCTGGTGACCGTCACTGAGATGTTACAGAAGCACAAGGAACGCTACCAGGAGATGATGCACAACGCCGCCAACAGCGCCACCTAGCACGGACCACCCTCCGACTAGACGAAGGGCGGTGTAGCGGTAGTGGCCGTGGTGTGGCGTTAGGTGCTAGGGTGAGCTAGACGTAGAGTATGGTTGGTGCGGTGCAGTAAAGGGCATCCAGTAATGTTGATATGTTCTGTGTTACAGTTCAGTACTGTCAGCAATGATGGTGTATTACTACAACACGGCTGACCACAGCCCATCAGTGTGGTACTTTGCATAGACTCAGTTGAATACCATGAACAGGGTTTCCACTTAACAGTGACGCAGTTAAGTGCAGCTATTACGGTTGGCAGTTCACACCGCCTGCACGCACAAATACTATGTACACGACAACTGTCTGTGTAACTGATACGAGATTAGCAAAGATGGTCAATGACTCGCTCGTATCGTGGTGATTTCTTTACATCCATCCAAACCAAACGTGACAGATGTTCTTATCACGGGTGGCTCTATTGGCGTTCACTGAAAGCTGTGCATGACTCTGTAATTGATGGTTCACTTTCTTCTGAGAAGTTCAAGTTGCTTTTGTTCCACCAGTAGTGAGATGTCCTCGTTGCAACACGGGCTCTTACTAAAAGGAGCGCGGACTTCCGCTCTAGAATACATCGTCACTCTCATATGCTATGATTTGAGCTCTTTCACGGCGTGCACCGGCCGTGGTTTCACTACCGCAGGTGGAGCTAGTATTAAACAATAACAACAGCAACAATAACCATGATCTGTTCCTGAACTATCCTCCTTTTTATTCACCGTCACGTGAATTGGTTCTTGGGGACATGTGATGAAGTCACCTCGAGACCCAAATATTGCCTCCGCGTGTTCACAAAGATTCCTGTATATCTGTAAGCATAAGTAGAAGGATAAAAAAAGCGTGTTGCCCTCTTGTCGCAGCGAAATGAGGTCTTCACTAGATAGATGCCATCAAATGCGAAAACTTGATCCGTGTTGCTTTTTTTGAAGCCTGAATAGCATATGTTATATTTCTTTGTTTACACGATTTTCATATATAACATTTTGATGCTGCCTAGATATTTTTGATGCATCTAGAATACCGTTTGTGTTAATATGCTAAAGTTAATCAGCGTTCATATGTCGTAACTGAGGGAAATGTTATTGGCTCGACAAAGAATTTCAAGAAGCTATTCCATTTCTACACACATCTTTCGTCTGAACATTGATCACAGATTTTCATTGCCATTACGACTAAGACTGTGACGGGCTGGATGTCGATCAGTGGCCTCACGGTTGTTGGCTCTTGAGGAGTTATTTTTCATGAAAGTACTAAGCATTTAACAAGTTGTATTGCTAGCACTAGCCTCAGTGCCTCACCAACAGCTTCACCTTCATGTCATGCGCAGCTTCAAAGTCACTGCCAGACCCAATAAAACGTTCCTGGTGTGTTCATCCTAATAAAGTTTTCCGTTTTTTGTTCTGTGAGCCGCGCTGGCTTGTGCGATTGTCCTACAGAAACAAGAACGTTCGTTTGTGCTGGGTTCCGGGCCCATGTTCGGTGGTGGGCAATGAGCAGGCAGACGGAGCGGCGCGAAGACCTGCAGCGGCGCCTGACACAGCAGAACAGCGTCCACTTCCATGTACAGACTTTTACCTAACAAATTAAATAGCTGTGCGAAATAAATGGAACATGGAATAATCTTATTTTCCTATTAGAAATAAATTGCGTACTATCAAAAACACACCTACACCCTGAGTCTCCTCAAGCAGCGAATCTCGATGGACTGAGATGACTCTGCTGAGTGAGAATTGGACAAAAGACTAACGCACAGACACCTAATGGAGGCGTCGCCACCCTCTAGTGCAAGACCTGTTTAGTCCCTTTTACAATAGCCCCTGTCTTAGCTGAGTGCCCAACCTGGACGGCGAATGTCGACGCAGACACTTCCCCAGGAGTCTGTTCCTGGACCTTTCTAATACACTCCGCCTAATGCTTACTGAATCCCTCACAGGCAATTCAGGGCAGAACCCCTTCTCAGCCACCTTCGAGAAACCGACCTCTTAGCTGAAATCTGATCTGTTGTGAATTGATCATACTTAATTTAGCTTACCGATAGACTCCTCCATTCCGGAGGACCACCGTTTCTTCGCTCACTTTGAGTAGGACACTTCTGTGACCTCTCCCCATCAACAGTAGTGACCTGAGCATGTCGTGAGTCGAAGCAATCCCGGAAACAGACGATGAATAATCGATAACTTAATGCAGCGCTGGCCGCCTGTTCGACGTTCGGCGTCTGAAGGACATCGACTCGAGTGCAATGTTAAGCCTCGACGCTCCAATTTAATCTGTTCTGTGAGCCGTGTTGTGCGCTGGTGCAATCCTCTAGCCCCCTCTCGGCGTTGAAAAGGTGTTCGTTGATGCCGAACTTATACATGTTCTAACGTCTGAAAAAGCTTCTTAGTTTTAAGTCCTTGTTTCTCCGTCACGGTGGTTTTGGGCGCCTGATAAAGAAGTCCGATACTCAGTATCTGCTTATGCGTTTAGCACAAGCAGGTAAGGTCACAAAGCAAGGCTCATCGTCAGTTCTCTCCTCAACGACTCGTTACATCATGTGGAACCAATAGAAGTTTTAACATTATTTGTAGTACAAGAAAGGGCTTCTGGCTTATTTTCTATTTCTGAAGCCAGCCAGCACACGTGTTCATTGCTTTTGACGTCATTCTTTAAGACGCTTTCTATATTAACTCATCAAATGTCCCTCTTCTTCATTATGTCTGTCATCTTCTAATGTGGTTTGCTACATCTCTTGTTCATCAGACCTCGTTACAGTAGCGGTCAAGCGCCCAACGCCGAGGTTGATGTTGTGATCACACTATTGGCGAGATATAATGTTGGCGCTTGCCATTCCTTTTGTTCTAATTTTCATGTCACAGTAAATTGTTTCTTGAAAGTTTCGCATCAGGGAAGTTTCGCCGTCATTTTTTCAAATACTTGACTTTGAGAAAATGCTCCTTTCCAATGAACTAATCCATGAATATCTCCTGACGTTCAGTGTAATACTTTGGCACTCTTCACTAGCTGAACAGTGTTCCACAAGAGAATGTCTATACTATTTAGCTACTATCCCAATTATTTAGCGCTATATTTGATTGAGATGAATTATATTTGATGTGTTACTGTGCTCGAACTACCTACACACCAAGACAAATTCTATTAAGGGACCTTCTGATTTGTTAGATTCGCGCGCCCAAATTGCTTTAACTGATGCTTTAAATGTGTAAGGAAACTATTAGCTGCATTCATTTTGCCTTGCAAGTCACTGCTCAGTGGTTGGTTTTATGGGGAAGCCTCACTTTCCTTGAGTCTATTTTGAAATTTGGAATCAATATAGGTTATAATGATTCCTGAAATATACTTGCATGATCACACTGTAGGAAGCACATATGCTGACGCAAGTTCTAATCCTCAGAAGAGGTGGCTAACGGCCTAACACAACCCACTCCTATCGTCCGAACCGCAACACACACTACGCGTGAAGAGTGAGGTCCGGGATGATTGTCAGCAGCTGAGCACGACAGCTTTTGCTCGTTCACCCTTGCAGCGTTATAGTTGCCTCACTCTCCTCCACCTACTACTCACGTCTGGGGCTCCGGCCCCAGCAAAAGTCCTTCAACCCACCCTGTTTCATATCCTCGCCAGTGGGGTTTGCGCCTTGTGCGCCATCACTGCGGTGTTGACGTAGACGCAGCCTGTGCGCTGCCCGGCCTTCGGGCCCACCGACACTTCCAAGACACCAGAGCCACGACATATACACTGCATTGTTTTTCATGGACAAGTGAACAATCCCCATCATTTTTCTTGTTACAAAACATTCTTGTTCCACATGAGGTTATCCCTGCACGCATCTGGTTGGTGCGTTGCAGTTTTGCTGAGGGACATGAACACGCTGCGAGTTACAATGTTTTGGTGTCCACGATGAAAATTATACCACACATGTGGCCATTTTTTCACTGCCACACAACCCACAACGTTAATTCACAAAGCAATAAAGACACTGCCCCACCACTAAGCCTGTCACCCTTTTCTCATCTTCCACCTTCTCTTGTTTCAACACTTGCGTGTCGGTTGGTATTGAGGATTTCGGGCGGTGCGCTGGCGCGGCTTCCATCACCTCCGGTGGAAACCGGGACTAAGAAACAACAACAACAAGAACAACAGCAGTGAGTGGAAGTCATTCTGTCCTAACACTTCAGGTCAGAAGTAAGGTCCAAGATCAGTGTCAACAGCAGAGCCCGAGAGCGTTTACTGGCGGTTTACCCCTGTTGCGTCATAGCAACGGAGATTTCCCCCACGACGTCCGTCCCGTTGAGAAATTCAGATAGCAACAAAAAACACTCTGCCCCACCACTAAGCCGGTCACCCATTTCTCGTCTCCCTCCTCCCTTTCTCTCAACACGCGCGTGTCGGTGGGTATCGAGGATTTCGGGCGGTGCGCTGTTGCGGATTCCACTACCGCAGGTGGAAACCGGGGCTAAGCAACAACAACAACAACTACTCATTTCTAAACTAAACGCCAATGGGTGGGAAATCGCATCAGGACCGCGTCAGAACTCGTCCATTCATGAGCACGCGTATCCGTTGCATGCTCTATCGCCGCTTTACATCTTCGCGCCATCCATCGACCCAACATCGGTTTACCTCTAAGCCTACATCCATTCATCCACGTAGAGCACAGGCTGAACAACTACGCGCTCATACAACCCTCTCTTTCCCTCCACACCGAGTGTCCTACAGCTCATTACACTATTCAGTACACCCAACAATTTACACCCTTCCTTCACTCAAGATAGCTCATTTGTTTCCACCATTTTCATCTTCTGCACATGAGACTCCAGGTACTTGAAACACTGAACCTCATTCTGACTGACACTGATTCCGCTCGTGTCGACATTCCTCGAACATCTCGTTACTTTACTTTAATATTTTAACTCGTATCTTCCTCCTCTCACACACAACCAACTTCGGCACTGGCCTACGCAACTTCTCCAAACCTGCCACCAGCACCGGATCATCCGCTAACAGCCACTGACTTGGCCGCCATTTCCGCTCTTTTGC
Source organism: Gammarus roeselii (assembly GCA_016164225.1). Lineage (NCBI taxonomy): Eukaryota > Metazoa > Arthropoda > Malacostraca > Amphipoda > Gammaridae > Gammarus > Gammarus roeselii. The sequence continues at coordinate 1,767 of SDVV010014387.1, read as the reverse complement.
TCCCAACAGCTGCAAACCTCGACCCATTTGCAGAAAGTAGCTTCTAGTAAACGACTCCAATACATGACAACATCATGACATTTACTGAGACCTACTCACTTTACACAGTAGCCCGTCTTTACTCTCCGCACTATTTGATTGGGTGTTCAACACTTTCAGGCGGTTCAGTTGCCAAAAGCGTCCATAAATGCTGCCTGGATGTGACTGCTTTTATGGAAGGCACTACGACACAGTGGCACCTCCAGCTCTTTATGAAAGAGGCCCCACACACTTTGCGGCGGAGGGCAAATTTTATTCAGCAAAACAATTGAATGGTATATTTTCATCGAATTCGTTGGCTAGGAGGTGAAACGGGCATGGAGCACGGTACAGTGCCGCCTCCCCGGAATAGAATTGACTAGCAATTACTATGTTCACAACATGATATTGCATCTAGTATAAGTGTTGAGCTATTTTGAGTTGTATACACTGTTTTGATATTAATAGTTGCTCCAGGCGATTCCTGAAGATATTACTACGTTCTTTCACAAGGCTTGCATGCTCTACACAAGGTTGGGTGCGCATGAGTTGAAGCCCCATCTTTCTTCCACAGCGCTCGATCTTTCTCTCTCTATTCAATGTTGTTGAGGCCCGTTTTTGCTTCGGCAAGAACAATGTCGACCATCCTTTACTTCCTCTGAACGTATCCAGCATCTGCCAGAGCCGGTCAACTACGTAGGCTATTCAATGCTAATGCTGCCGCAACTGGTGTGTAGTTGCGGCAGAGCCGGTCAACTACGTAGGGTATTCAATGCTATTCCTGCCGCAACTGGTGTGTAGTTAACACTGTTTCAGCAGCGTGGAAATTCCAGGGAAAAGACGTCTCCAAACGAGAAGGTTGGCTGGCGTTGCTTTTATGCACTCATTCAGCTTACCGGTGAACAAGAGCAACTCTATCAACCAATCTATTTATATGATGATTTTGTTAAAAATATTTCATCAGATTTATTTATGGCAGAAATTTTGGCTCATGACCCGCGTGCCCTTCTTCCCCCGCGAGTTACTCGGACCACTTTAAGTCTGTTTCATTACACGGCAAACTGTCGAGGTAATGAAAGTGATTATATACTACATTCATTTACAAACATGTGACAGCCACCCCAAGTTGAACGTTATATTGTTGGAGGCAATCGACTCTTTGAAGCTCCAATGAGAGCCTGTGTTGAGGCTAACTCTTCTTCTGCTAATTTTGATTACAGTGACTTGAGTACTTTTTGAGCCGAATCGCACTTGCCGGTCGAGAGTTTCTCGATCACTTCTTGCACCGCTTTATTTCTGATATGTCGTTCGGTTCGTGAAGGAACTCGCTTGTAATCCCTGCCATTCTAATCTAACTAATATCTTCTGCTGACATGTCTTTAAACTATGGGCTCAATTTTATAGCTTACCCGTATGTTTTATCGGGGGTCACATACCGTCTTCGTTTTGAAGTGTGGGATGGTTCGTAACATTTTACAGATACAGATACAGACACTAGGCCGCATCCCCCAGAAAGGGGGGTGGCCGACGGCAAGGCGCACCTCACATCCTCACACGCTCACACTCACACAACTTAGCCCTTTTGTGCTAAAGGGTCCGGCCGGTAGCCCCTCAACTTACACTCTGGGTCCCGAATGTACCGAGGAACCGTCGTCAGCAGCAGGGCCCGACAGTTTTCACTGGTTTACCCCCGCCGCGTCATAATGGCCGGGCCCCCCCCCCACCCACGACCATCCCGACAGCGGGATG
>SDVV010014386.1:0-14820 GCA_016164225.1 Gammarus roeselii | reverse complement strand
TCAATATATTGGTACGAGAAACGTGTATCATGAGATCGACTGGTGTATCGTAAGTATCGTAAAATTATATCTGAAGATGTTTCCGTGCCGATGGATCTCATATGCAAGCCGGCGCGTTCCGACGATATTTTCTGCGCAAGCGTCACGCCTCTGTACTCTACAGTGGACTTTTAAATTTGGTAAGAAGAAAGAGACGTTTCGGAACCAACATTTCTCTCATACGTTAGTAAAAAAGAACTATCGGTGTAGTGGTCATACCAAACTACATATTACTGCAATCATTTCCATAACTCGCGCGAGGATTGCACAGATATTTTTTAGAGGTGGCCATCACACAATTTTTACACGAGAGGTTTGTGATCCGCTCACCAGCTCAATTTCAAGCTGTTTAATTTGTGTTCTTGAATGAAGTTACTCACAGGAAAAATGTTATTCACTTGTACGTAGCGATTCGATTCTTATTTTATTTTGTATTTGTTATTGAATGCCTACGAGTCAAGGGGTGCTACGCCCTCTGTGAACATTCTTCAAAACACGGTGAAGCTGGAACAAGGGCACCGAAGCCACTGTCGGAGGAAAATTATTGCCAGGAAGCATCATCTAGATTTGATTTGATTCGATTTAAGCCTCATTTCCACCGGAGCCTCAACGTGAGTCATAACAATCATGGATTCAAGTAGGCTCGCACACCACTGTGTACGAGAAAAACAATGTTGACAAAGAAAGAACATTTTGAAAATTGAAGTCTTGTCAGACGCACGCTGGTGCGGTAAGATGAAGAAAAATAATTAGACAAAACAAATCTCCGCTTCTAATCATTTAGAACTTCAAGATTAATATGTATGCACGCTAGTGCGCACATGTAGCATCGTCGAAACTGGTACAAGGTTTACGGCTACACGAACAAAGTAAGCTCCTACAGCAACGCAATACAATGTTTTCAGCTACGCGGTCTAGTTCGGTTGAAGAATAATTCATTAATTCAGGTAAGATGAAGACGCAGATGAAACAAATCCCTGCCTCCAACCCCTCAGAACTTCAAAAGTAATATTAAACGCGCACCAGAAAGCACAGATAGTATCGTTGAAATTGGTACAAGGTCTTCACGGATTGGATCAACTTCAACCCCAACGCATAGCACGGTTTATTGTTACGCGGCCCACGTCAAGCACAGAAATAACAATTGGACTGTGCACGCGTGACCGAGCACAGACTGAAAAAGCCTTTATTCACACAATCACCAACGGGAACTCTAGCACAAATACATTAGCATTGTTCAAGATGACAAAATAGTGGCTCGAGAAGAAGAAAGAAAGGCAGGTTCATCATGGGCTGAAAAACTGCTCAGGTTATTGAAATCACACTTATTTTTTAGGGGGATTGGGTGAGGTCCCTCTGGTCCCAGAGAAGTCTGATGGGTCCCGGAGGGTAACCCAAGTTCCCAGGGTCCCCGAGCTCCCCGGGTCGTTCGAGTTCCTTCGTCTCAGCTCATCTGGGCTTGTCTCGACTCATTTCGGCCAGTCTCGACTCTTCGAGCCCAACCCGACTTGTCCTGACATGTTTCAACTGATCTCGACGCACCTCGATCTAGCCTTGACGCGGATCTCTCCCTCTGCGCCGGGTTTGATTTGATTTGATTTGGGCCTTATTTCCGCCAGACCCTCTGCGCCGGGAATCATGTGGACTGTAATAACTAATTTTTCTACCCCAGCATTTTCGGGTGGGAGCGGTTGAGAAAGGGGCCGGAGGTCCCTTGGGTCCCAACAGGGCCCTGATGAGCCCCGGAGGGTAACCCAAGTCCCCCGAGCTCCCCGAACCCTCTTGTCCCCTCGTCTCAGCTCATCTCGGATTGTCTCGAATCATTTTGGCCAGTCTCGGCTCGTCGCACCCAACTCGATTTGCCTCAACATGTTTCAAGTGATTTCGACGCACCTCGACCAGCCTCGATGCGGCTCTCCCCCTCTGCGTCAGCAATGCTGTGGACTGTAATAACTATTTTCTTTACTCAAACACTTCACATTCGTACATTCCTCTGTGTATGTTTTTTTCAGCGTTAGGGGGGGGGCAGTGGTTCCAGAAGTTAGAGAAGCCTCAAGAGGGTCCCACAGTTTCTCAAGAGGGTCCCAAAGGGTCTTAAGAGAGTCATTAGCTATTATGTCTATTGTTAGCGGCTCACGTGTGAGAATGTCTGCATTTGGCTGCTCTCGTGTGAGAATGTCTGCATTTGACGTCTCACGTGTGAGAATGTCTGCATTTGGCTGCTCTCGTCTAAGAATGTCTGCATTTGGCGGATTTCTGGTGGGTAGGGGGAGGGGTGACAGCGGTGGGTAGGGTTCAATCAGGAGGGTTGTAGATTAATGGGGTATATAATGGGTTATTATGTGTGGATGTGACAGGAGTATTGAGTGGTTTTGGTGTGTAACATAATATTATTATATAGCAATTTCCAATTGCGTAGGCATAAGGCGTTTCATGTTATTCATTATATGGCTTTATATAAATAGGATAGTGAAACATAGATGTATAGTTTCATTTTTTTATGAACAGTTACAGGCTTAACCCATTAATAAAAGCTGACTGGCCCAGACTGACTTCTGTTTGTGAATGGCTGGACTCCCATGATGCTTTTCTGGAGAGGGGCTACTATCGAACAATGGCGTATTCAACGGAGGGCATACATGAACGCGCACGTACACGCACAGACATATGCACACATATACAGATAAAAATATATACATTTATACAAATATCACGTTATTGGTGGCAGCGTGAAGCAGGACGGTTCGTCGTCGAATAAATAAAGTGAATGTTCACGTTGCAAAATATTGTTTACGGGTCTTGGAAGAAGAAATCTCAGAAGATGATACGAGCCGGATCGAACAAATTTTGACTAGTGTTGGTAATAACAGTAATTTCAGAACGAGTAAAAGAAGAATCAAAAGAGTGGGAGATAGCATTCATATATGGATGCAGGGAAATGAAAGCAGGATTTGGGTAACTAATGTCGACGCGTTGCAGTCGTATGTAACAAAGTTTAAGGAAAATAGGAAAGCCAATCGCGAAATTGACATGATCCAGGTGGATAGCATCATTATGACTGAAATTAAGCTGAGGTAGTGGAAAACAAATTGTACATAAGAACAGAAGAAAATCTGGTTCGCAGGCAACAATTTCTCAAGGTCGAAGATCAGAATGACATTGAATTGGATAGTTATCGAATAATTAAAATACAAGAAGAAAAGGCATTGCATCTATGGAATCACAGCCATGGAACATCCTTCGTTTTTTGTATTAAAGACATGATGGAGTACATGAAGGATTTTGAGAATAAGCTGAAATATAGTGATGAAGGTATATTTGGATGTTCGAACTATGCTGTTTCAAAGCAAAACGTGTTGATAGCATTTATGATGCAATGAAGATCTGTGAGTAACGCTAATAAAATACTAACTAACCAAGAAAATCCTCAATAAAATAATTCAATTAGCTTAAAAATACTCATAAGGTTAAGCAATGAATACATCGTGCCTGTCAGAGGTATCAAAGGTATGCCAAAGTTAGTAGAATATTTTTCATGGCATGAAGCGAAGCTCAAATGGTGATCTTCACAAATTATCCACTGACAATCTGGGCGTAAATCTAGGGTAAATGTGCTGATTGTGTTTCAGATTGATAGGTCGTCATTGTGATCCTGTTCTGAAAGGATGGTGTACAGCTTCAGTTGGAGATATTTCAATAAAAAATTGGGGTGGGGCTGTTGGTATGTAATTTTTGCAAAAGGGAAATACATATGAATAAAGATAAATCAACAAGCAATTTGTGGCATCATCTCCAGCGAAGTCATCTTCTAGTAAAGGAAAATTGTTGGAAATAAAAGGCAAATCATGGATGTAAGTCATCAAGGACCTAGTGCCAAGAGATGTTAAAGTAACTAAGTGTTCGTTTGTGTGAAACTGGTTACAAATATGAATCACTTGTAACATTCATCCATCTAAGAGCCAAATGGAGCCTATAAGCTAACTTATACGGGTCGAGAGTGACCACGAAATATAATGACATATATGTAAAAGTGATACTTAGAGTCATGCGGAGGGCTTCATATGTATCTATCAATGAGTGAATACCATACATAAGGTTAGGTCAGGGTATGTTTTGATGTAGAATTGTGTCAAAATTCAAAATAATATGAATCACGGATAGCATTCAATCAATCGATGAAATTTACAAATGAAAAGTGTCCAATATTTACTCAATCAAGATTAGAATAGTTTAGTCGAACTGCTAGAGATAGATCAAAATGTAGAGGCACGTGGAGGGATTCATACCATACAAGCGAGATAACAATGGTTTGACGCCAGTCAACAGCCTTCGTACGTATCGTATTGAGACCTATATAGAGATGATAATACATCTGGCGGTGTATGGCAACTCTCATGTCCATATGAACTACAGCGTTGAATAAATCGATGGAGAGATTCATATATTTCAATACCCTACATAACCATCACACCGGCATACAATATGCTAGGTTAGCTTAGATTGACTAAATCTTTTAACATGACGTAATACTGATTCATATTTAGAACTTTGCAAGGAATGAAGTGAATTAGATCTATTGGAATCAGGTTGCTGAGTCTCATCCAACCATGTAAGGGGGATCACGATAATGTTCTGAAATCTAAACAACAACTGCAAAAGGATATTTGATAGATCAAAATTAGATGAGTGTAATCAAACTGAGGAAGATAGGTTAAATATTTTGACCAATTGGAGATCATCATATATATCAATACCCTACATATTCATCATACATAAATATTAACTAGGTTAGGATAGCGTAGATTGCTTACATTACTGCCTGGATCGGTCATTATATGCGTACAATAGTGCGTACATGTGTACATTTTTGCCTAGATTGGTCATTATATGCGTACATTAGTGCGTACATATGTGTAAATGGTGCTGTCACCGGCACCGGGCATTATATGTGTACATTAGTGGGTACATGGGTGTAAATGGTGCCAGTACCGGCACCGGCCATCATATGCGTACGTTAGTGCGTACATGTATGTAAATGTTGCCGGCATCGGCACCGGCTATTATATGCGTACATTATGGCGTACATGTGTACATTATTTCCTGGATCGGTCATTATATGTGTATATTAGTACGTATATATGTGTAAATTTTGCCGTCACCGGTACCGGGCAGTATATGCGTACATTAGTGCGTATATGTGTAAATGGTGCCGGCACCGGCACCGTCGCCGGTCATTTATGCGTACATTAGTGCGTACATGTGTACATTAGTGCGTACATGTGTGTAAATGGTGCTGGTACCGGCACCGGCACCGGGAGATTATATGCGCACATTAGTGCGTACATGTGTACATGGCCCCCGATACTGGTGCGGGCATCATACTTTATATGCATTTATTAGTGCGTATATGTATACATTAGTGCCGGGATAGGTCATTATATGCGTCGATTAGTGCGTGCATGTATGCATTAGTGCCGGAATAGGTCATTATATTCGTAGATTAGTGCGTACATGTATACATTAGTGCCGGGATAGGTCATTATGTGCGTACATTAGATCGTGCATGTATACAATAGTGCCGAGATCGGTCATTATAAGCGTACATTAGTGTGTACATGTGTGCATGGATTGGTGAGAAATGAAACTCAAATTTGTTCAGAATCAGTTAACAGTGTGCTTTTGTAGTAGAAGGATGTCACCAAGCTTGATACGACAGCATTTTACCGTCAACGACAAAACGGGGATATGTGTTAGATGCAGTGCAGCAAGAAAATTGAGCAAGTCAAGTTCCACGTTCGAGTTTTTGCACCTTATGAAACGACGCCATCATCTTCAATATGATAATCTCAAAAAATAAATGAGCAAATAAAAGCTTTATGGATGCAGAGGGTGTATTGATAGAACATGTTGAATCGGACCAGGGTCTCTAAAATAATGAGGAAGAAAGTAATTAACGGGGTGAGAACGGTGAAGAAAGAGATAAACCTATAGCTGCGGGAAGCAGACCAGATTCGCTTGAGGCCCGATTCGGTGTAGGGCATGGACTAACATTCAATCATAATACATATGAAGATTGAGTGAAAATTTGTGAATCTAATTGTATGAATAATATCGAAAATATTGTAAAAGATGTGAACTACTGAAAATATGGGCAACGCACGTGACGCATTAGGCAAATCGGATCCCAGTGACAGGGATGTTGGATCGTGTAAATGTAAAACAAAGGAGATGTCCTGGAAGAAAGACCTAGTAAATTTGAAAAGAGTTGTATTATCAAATGGGATAATAAAACGGTATCGCATGCAAAAAGTGTAAAATGGTACAATAAAATCAAATGTATATGTAACTTTGTTTCATAAATGTTGGAATTTAAACACGACGGGAGAACAACATGTCTCAAACGATTATGTGATAGATGAATTATGTAAATTTCTGATATCTGTGCTACTATATTGAATGGGAATGTCACCTCCAGCAAGAAATATGATGAAATTTTTCGATGTCATAACCTTTAATTTAAAAATTGGGGTCGAGAAGATGTTCGCTCAAGTCTAAAACAAGCTTTTCATGACAATGGTAGGGATTGAAGTGATGAATGAATGCTACCAAAGGCTTCTGACCATCAAAAATTTATACTAAATCAATATGATACCGAGAGGAATAGTCAAAAACCAAATAGACCGGAGGAACACGCAATAGATGTATTAAAAACACGAACTGTGCTCGGGGAGAAAAAATTATTTGTGATTTATACCGAATATCCCGATGCGTAACCAATGTGAACGTGTAAGAAAAGGGGTAGTCGTTCGGTATCGATGCTCTAATCGGCATACCAATCTTGCCATCTAACAAGCCATGGCCCACGTCAGGAACTTGCATAATATAACTCATGTTATGTATCACGGGGTAATCTTCACCCCGGGAACCGTCTATCTCTAAACAATAATCGTTAATATTAATATAACACGAGTTGCGAATGAGGGGGGTAAAATTCATCGTGAAATGGAAGATAACATTCACACTTTCGTTATTGATTTGGTCGACCCATAGCGCTGGGCGCTACAGAAGGACCGTTGAGATGCGTGGGGATAGCCCCGTACTGCGGGCACAGGCGACTGGCATTGCGTCATGGTAGTACTGCGCAACTGGATACCAATGCATGCGCATGCTCAAGCCTCGTGGCTGGCTCCAAGCGGTGCAGTGCACTCACTACTCGGGCAGTCTGGACATTACGCTATACCTGTACTCCCCTTCCCATGTTTGCAGCTGGGGGAGTACAAGATAACGGATAACGGGACGAAATTGAAAGCCAAGACGTGAAACAAAAAATATTTTGTAACACTGAATCGAATTAAGATGATTTATACCCAACACTATATCAATTTAGGTGAATTCATTTCTAATAAAGTTGTAACTCTCGGGGAGCCGTTCAAATCGTACAACAATAATAAAAAATTATCTATGTAATTTTCTGCTCTGTCCTAACCATCATTGAATATCTATCCTAGCAGACGCCATACTGCAAATCCGATAGACAAGTAGTCCAAGAAAGTTTGAACAAGATTTTATCCACCATCTAGACGTAGATAAAAACAAAATTTTCCATTTATACAACAAATTAAGTGAACTTATACATGATAAGCTAATAATCCAGTGGAATTCATATGACTGTGTAAAATAAATTTGATCACAATTACACAGCATGTACAAAATTCAACGTACACCAATGCGTCAATGTGGAAATAAGCTAGTCTCTTTATCAAGATCCTTCACCCAGCACATGCAAAGTGAAGTTTGGTAATTATTTAACATTATTAATCACGAGCAATGGAAATTATTCCGTACTATCCCTAAATATATTTAACATATATAAATTATTCATTCGTTTAACATACATACATATCAAAAACTCCACCCACCAATCAACCGCCGTCTGACTCTTTTAAGCTCTGATCAAGCTCCCCTGAAAAATTATCCACATGCGTGGCAAGTTTTTGCTTAGGGGGCTCTATCCTTACAACACTTCGTCAAAAAAAGTATTTATAAGAATATACTTACCTGATTTTTTTTTTTAATGAATAACAGTGAACGATCAAGTAAAACCCATACAGCCTTTTACTGGGGAAGTTCCGCCTTCGTATCGCCTCCGTGCCGTCTGCCAGCATTGCGCCAACGAGAAAAATGCACTGCCTTGGATCACAATAGGGTTCCCATCACAATACAAATAAACAGGAAGCTGTTCACAATGGGGACGACCACCCCCTGCGGGACCTCTATTTATCACGTGATCATTATCTTGACTCGTAGGTTATTCATACATGTCCCCCCCTGCTAAGTCCCACCTGTTTGCTCCACCCCAGCCTATCCTTGAGGTAGCGTGACTAGGGCGTAAAGTGATCGGAGACGAAGAAAAGTACGAAGCTGCTAACAGTGAACGGAAACTGCGTTACCAACATTAAATCAGCGTTCCCCCAGAATGAGCTCTGGGTGTCATTGTGGAACTAAGCTCATCTCTTTATAACTTCTCACATTTGCGGAGAGAAATTTAACAACATTTATTGCGATTAAGGAAAAAACGCCAGCAAAAATGAACCTAGATGTTACAAGCCTTATTATTATCATGCCCCACTATTGCTATAAATAACAAATATTTGCAGATAATGAAAGTGTGAACACAAAACATCAATCACAATCCAACCACAGCTGGTTGCAAGCATGAATGAGCGATCTCCTTCTGGTCCGGGTCTTGCTCTAATGAACCTACCATCCCATTACAATAAACAATGAATATACATGATATAAATATACACAAATACAAAACATCTTCAATCAAGTCGAAAGCTTGAGAGGGGTCTCGACAGCTCCCGTAGGGACGCGACTCGTGTGCGGCTTGCTCCGTTCGCCTAAACACCTATTATATACGGCTAATTACCCCATATCTATACTCCGTTTGCACTACTCGCCACCTTTGCACCCAATGCGATGCAAATCACACCATCTGTTCCACTATTTTCAATCAATAAGCGTAAGAGTCGTATTCATTTACCTCGTCTCAAGAGAGCGTCCAGGGGTCCGATGAATGCGCCATTGTTCGATAATAGCCCCCCTCCGGAAAAGCATCACGGGAGTCCAGCCATTGACAAACAGAAGCCAGTCTGGGCCAGGCAGCGTTTACTATAGGTTTAGCCTGTAATTATTCGTAATAAAATTAAACTGTATATCTATTTTTGCTTATCCTATTTATATAAAGCTATGTAATAAATTACATCAAACGCCTTATGCCTACGCAATTGAAAATTGCAATATAATAACATTATGTACACACCAAAACAACTCAATACACCTGTCACATCCACACACAATAGACCATTATACAACCCATTCATCTAAAACCCTTCGTAGTCAACCCTATCCCACCGCCGTCACCCCTCCCCTACCCACTAAAAATCCGCCAAATCCAGACATTCTCACACAAAAGCCGCAAATGCAGACGTTATAGCTAATGGTGTCCCAAAGAGCCCCAGAAGGGTCCAAGTGCCCCCCCCAAAAAAAATCCTTCTTGTCTTCCAAGTCCCCCGAGTCCCAGAAATCCCGCTAGTACCCCTCATTCCCTGGGTCACCTAGTGTCAACCAACCTCGATAAATAATAAACAAAGCAAAATTTATCACCATGAAAAAATGGCAGAGATAAATAATAGAGCCCAAGAAAGAAGCAATACTAAAATACTACAATAAAGTGTTTATGATCTATAAATTGAATAATCATCCATCCACCCCATCAATCATCTACAAAAAAATGTTGGATTGACGGGAATAAATGTAAATTCACTTGTAAGATTGCCGTATTAAAATTCAAATATTGTCGCAAGTAATTAGCTGTTGGTTATAATCGACCACGTTGTTTCTTAGTCGGTTAGTTTATAATAACTAAAATATTTAAACGGTTCTACTTTATCGTGGTCGTGAAAAATACAAATGAACCGTTATATTAACAAACACACCATGATATACGAGAGAAATTGTAAATTTTGAAAAAAATCCCCTCCTATGACGAATACGATTTATGTAAATTTTGAAGTGTCCAGTACATCAGTAACTAATATTTTGTTAAGAATATACCCACATCAAGAAGATGTTCCAACATAAACTCAATAAAGTTTCAGAAAACATGATAAGTTGACCTAGTTTAGCTCTACTTTAGATTTGATTTGAGCCTCATTTCCACCAGAGCCTCAACGTGAGTCATAATAGGCTCCCCCGTAGGGCGCGATTTTGCTCTGTTATCTCTCGATGGTGTGTTTTAGGGTATTGGGTCATCATCCGTGTTAGGTCACGTATACGCGCGTAAATATCTTCGCACGATTAATTATCTCGCCAATCATTCAATATATTAACACAGGTGACTTAAAATAACTTTACCTATCTTGATTCGTGCGTTGATGCAATAATTAGTTTGTCAAGATCTTAAGACATTCGCAGAGGTTATTAAAGTTTTGAAAATGAAGCATACTCTTGAATGGTTCCGTGTATTGTCAGTGCATTAGGCTTGCTATGAAGTGCATCAGGCTTTCTATGAAGTGCATCAGGCTTGCTATGAAGTGCATCAGGCTTGCTATGAAGTGCATCAGGCTTGCTATGAAGTGCATCAGGCTTGCTATGAAGTGCATCAGGCTTGCTATGAAGTGCATCAGGCTTTCTATGAAGTGCATCAGGCCTTCTATGAAGTGCATCAGGCTTTCTATGAAGTGCATCAGGCTTTCTATAAAGTGCATCAGGCTTGCTATGAAGTGCATCAGGCTTGCCATGAAGTGCATCAGGTTTGCTATGAAGTGCATCAGGCTTGCTATGAAGTGCATCAGGCTTGCCATGAAGTGCATCAGGCTTGCTATGAAGTGCATCAGGCTTTCTATGAAGTGCATCAGGCTTTCTATGAAGTGCATCAGGCTTTCTATAAAGTGCATCAGGCTTGCTATGAAGTGCATCACGCTTTCTATGAAGTGCATCAGGCTTTCTATGAAGTGCATCAGGCTTTCTATAAAGTGCATCAGGCTTGCTATGAAGTGCATCAGGCTTGCAATGAAGTGCATCAGGCTTGCTATGAAGTGCATCAGGCTTGCTATAAAGTGCATCAGGCTTGCCATGAAACGTAAGCTCTGCGATGCTGCGAAGAGAATTAATACTTTTGGTTTGTGAAGGACGTTCACCCTCTGATATTTTTTTATGACCAGGTGTGGTCTTACAACATTAACAAAACCGTACCTAAGGATGAATCGTAGAAAAAAGAACATAGATGTCCCTCAATGTCAATAATCACTTTATAGATATCAACTCAATATACGAAGACATACTAACGGGCCAAATTTGTGAACTAAATGTTAACCAATCGAATAGTTGGATTTGATTTGATTTTAGCCTTATTTCCACCAGAGCCTCAACGCGAGTCATAACAGGCTCCCCCGTAGGGCTCGACGATCATGGATTCCAATAGGCCCGCACACCTCTGTGTTCGAGAAAAACAACGTTGTCAAAGTCGGATGCACGCTGGTGCGCACAAGAAAAACATTTAGACGAAACGGATCTCCGCTTTTAATCACTTAGAACTTCAGGAGTATTATGTATGCACGCTAGTGCGCACAGGTAGCATCGTCGAGACTGGTACAAGGTTTACGGCTAGTAAGCTCCGACAGCAACGCAATACAATGTTAGAAGCTTCGCGTTCTTATTCGGTTAGAGTACAATTCATTAACTCAGGCAAGATAAAGACTCAGACAAAACGAATCCCCGCCTAAAGCCCCTCAGAACCTCAATAGTAGTATATACGCGCGTCAGTGCGCACAAATAGTATCGTCGAAATTGGTACAGGAGAGTGGACTGTGAGACTTGTAGACGTCAATACAGTTTCAGAAGAGGGGAATGTAGGACTTGTTGACTGAATGACATGTAGACGTCATTACTGTAATAGGCTCAAGAAGTGTATGACTTGTTGACTGTATCTAAAACAGTTTCTTCTGAGATGAAACGGGGCGATGATGAATATTCCATTAAGCTTTAGAATCAATTTTTACAAATATTCCGAAACAATTAGCTAGCAAATCGTTTTGTAATACCCACTTGTGTGACAAAATATATTTATTTTAGAGGCTTATTGAAGAAAATATTTCAGAAGATTACTATCGAAAAATTATTTGTTTATGACACTAAACACAAACGGGAAAAATGGTCGCCAAAATCGCGCTGATCTTAAATTCAATTGATCTGTGATCAATACGAATTGTTCACCACGTATGTTCACCCTAGAGGAGAAGTAAAAGAAGTCCAATGTTCAAAAAGGTTGTTCTTAAATGAGTTGACAGTCTGTGCAGCGACGGCTCGATTTAGTGAGGCTCCTTGCCAGGCTCAACCACCAGCACGCCGTGCTTTCACTGCAGTGATGACTCGACGTAGTGTGGCTCCTTGCCAGGCTCGACCACCAGCACGCCTCCGTTACGGTCGTCTGCGATTAGCTGGAGCATAGCGGCTACAACGGTCCTGACACTGTGGGGGATAACAGGACAATATGCGGTGCAACATAAACTTCGAAGTCATCGTCTTCTTTTTTGATTAGGCTGCCGTACATATCACTTAATTTATACAATTTTTACTAATTCGACAGAATTTTATCACACCTGAATGTTCCAAGTACGCTTCCACCTTCAATTTTTGAACCGATGGTAGATCAAGCTGTCAATCCAAATGGAATAATCAGGAAGATGAAAAACAATAGGGAAGATTGTGTCCATTGATGCAGGAACTCCAAGTTTCCAAGCTCCAAAAACGGAAATATTCTGGTACATCAATTATAATATACAAACTCTCCTGGAGAAAATTCCGATTCCCGTCGACCAAGGGCAAAACAAATGTCACATAGAACACAGACGCTATTCGCTGTTTAAGTATCGGCCATGACCAAAAAATGGACCATTTCAGAATGAAAATAATTATTATTCTTGTTGTCGCAATGCTTTCTGGTGCACAATAGGTGAGGTACCCCCACGATAGTTGTCGGACAGTGGTGATAGTCATAGACTGGGGATGCTTCATTTTGAAATAGTCGATCTTGATGTCAGTTGCAATAAAAAAATTATAGTCTTCTCGAACGGCATCAGCAGCCGCGTGGCAATCGTTGGATTACCTCTGCCGTACGATGATAGTTTGCTTACCGATCTGAGAAAGCCTGAATAGGTTTAGAAAGTCTAGTTTGCATTTCAAAAGTTTTTTTTTACACGGAACTCTGACTGAAATGGAAAATGCACGACAGTTACGGAATAACTTTACAATATTGTTGGCTGAGTTACTTAACGTTAAACAAATTTGCTGCTGTTTAAAGACTAAATTGACACATGAAATCTATATTTAAAAAGCATTTAATTCGATATTATTTTTCAGGAAATCAAACTGGATTTAAGGACCACCACGTATCTAATGCACTTTTATTTTTCGCAAATGTAATAGTTACAAAAACGGCGCATGACAGCGAAAATCAACGAAGAAACAACGAGAACAAGCTGGTTGTCCTTACAACAAAGTGAATTTGCATTTTTAAAAAAGGGTGTGCACAATTTCTTCTTCTCCATATAGATAAATCAGTTGGCTTGCTCGAGTCGTCCAACGGTTGTCGTACTCAGCAATTTTTTTTCATTCTGTCACTTGCAGGATTTCCATTCAAAGCTACCTGCATTTCAATCAAAATTTGAAAAAAAAATCCTCTCTGCTCGTCTGCATGTCTTGTCTAAGTAACATTTTACGATTTCCATGCCTCTTCATACCTAAAAAATAACGTTAGTTAGTTTCTTTATGGAAATGATGGAATTGATCACTTACGGCAAGGCCTCGATGTTCTCGAGGTTCTTCTCGATCTCTATAGAAATGTCTTCAGAGAAATGTGTTTTTGTGCACCCCGTAACAAAGCTGGTGTCGATGAGGTCAGGACAAAGGCACTGCACCATGACCCCCGTCAGCGACAGGTGCAGTGGATGCTGCCGTGTAAGATGCACGAGCTGTAAGTGTCATCGAAGCATGCTTACTCCATGGCTAATGAGTTTGTATCAGACGTATTCAGTCTATGCTTATTTGCAATACGAAAAATACAAAGTCGTTTCTCCTAAACGCTATTCATAACACGGTTAGAATGATGCTGTATTGACACTGATAAGGCTTCTAGACGAGCATTGTTTTTTTTGCTCTCACAAACCTTCTAAACAACTAGGTAATAATTACACAATGGCTGAATTAGCACAGCAGAAAAGTCGTTTGCTCAACTTTAATTTGAATTGAATTGGTCCTGTTGAGATTGCTAGTATAAAAGTTTGACCGAAATGTTTGCAGTGTTCCGGTCATTTGCAGCAAAGAATGACGCATTTTCGGGGTACAATAACAAGCGCATCGAAGGTATAATGCATTGTGTCTGACCGGCTGCCTAAGAAGGGGGCAAATCGATAATCGCATGCTCGATAAACTATTTTGGCAGACATTTGCATCACTTCTTAACTTTAATTCAACCCTTCCTATTTTGTCCCAGTGGTACAAAAAATACGCGTCTCCAAAAAATGTTTGAATATTTGCTGCCGTATTTTCACATGTAAACAGGTGCTTGTTCTCGAATACAGAAACCCTTGTCGGTCACTTCCTTTTTCAGCTTGAATTATGTATAGGCCTATTCAGCGAATTTTGATGATAACGAATATCATAATTATTATTGATTGTATTATGTATGTTAATTAGTTGGTAGGTGAGGTTTTAAAG
>SDVV010014385.1:0-14820 GCA_016164225.1 Gammarus roeselii | reverse complement strand
TGTGAGCGTGTGAGGGTGTGAGGTGCGCCTTGCCGTCGGCCACCCCCCTTTCTGGGGGATGCGGCCTAGTGTCTGTATCTGTATCTGTAAGTAGTCTTTCCAGCAACCGCCGTACTCGTGTGCCTTTGAGTGTCAGTTATGACCAAAAGTCGCGTTTTTCTGAATACTTTTGATGTTACTGTTGATAGTAATGTTTAGAGCCCTCACTGCACTCCTGTGGTTTCGAGTGTCTGTTATGGCCACAAGCAGCGGCTATCTGCACACTCTTCATCTTCCCATTTTGAGTGGTCTTTCCAGCACCCGCCGTACTTGTGTGCCTTTGAGGGTCAGTTTGGTCAAAAGTCGCGTTATCTTAACACTTTTTCTCTTACCTTGGTAGTAGTCTTTCTAGCACCCGGCGCACTTGAGTTGATTTTAGGGTCTGTTTTGGCTAAAAGTCGCTGTTATCTGAACTCTTTCATGTTACTATTGCTAGGGGTGTTAACAGCACCCGGCGCATTTATATGGTTTTGAGTGTCCGTTAGGTCCAAAAGTAGTTGTTATCTGCACACTTGTCATGTTACCGTTGCAAGTAGTCTCTCCAGTATCCGAAGCATCTGTTTGCTTGTAGACGTCAGTTTTGGCCAAAAGTCGCTGTTACCATAACACCTTTTATGTTACCATTGTTAGTAGTCTTGCTAGCATCCGTCGCACTTGTGTTGATTTAAGTGTCAGTTTTAGCCAAATGTCGCTGTTATCTGAACAATTTTCATGTTACCATTGCTAGAAGTGTTCATAGCACCCGGTGCACTTGTACGGTTTTAAATGTCAGTTATAGCCAAAAGTGGCTGTTATGTTAACACTTTTCATGATAACATTGTTAGTAGTCTTTCAATCACCCGTCGCATTTGTGTTGCTCTAACTGTCACTTCTGTCACAAAGTCACTGTAATCTGAACATTTATCATATAACCATAGGAAGTAGTGTTTATATCATCCGCCGGAATTGTATGGTTTGAAGTAATCGGTATGTCCAAAAGTAGCTGCTGCACGCACAACTTTTATGTTACAATTAAATGTAGTTTCACCAGTGTCCACCGAATCTGTTTGTTTTCTAAGCGTCAATTTTGGCCTAAAGTCGATGTTATCTCAACACTTTTCATATTACCATTGTTAGTAGTCTTTCTAGCACCCGTCACACTTGTATTGATTAGGGTGTCAGTTTTGATCAGAAGTCGCTGTTATCTGATTACATTTGTTAGTAGTGTTTATAGCACTTGCCGCACTTGTGTAGATTTAAGTGTCGGTTACGGCCAAAAATAGCTGTTATCTGCAAACTTTTCATGTCAACATTGTAGGTTGTCTTCCCAGCAACCATCGCACTTGTGGGCTTTTAAGTCTCAGTAATGGCCGAAGTCGCTGTTACCTGGACACTTTTCATGTTACCGTTGTTAGTTGTGTGTATAGTCCTCATCGCACTCCTTTGGGTTTGGGTGTCAGTTATAGCCATAAGTAGCTGTTATCTGCACCCTTTTCATCTGCCCATTGTAAGTAGTCTTACCAGCACCCGCCGCACATGCGTGACTCTCAATGTCATTTATGATCACAAGTCTCAATTATCATCACACTTTTCCTGTTACCAGTCAAAAGTCTTTCTAGCACCCGTAGCACTTGTTTTGCTTTGAGTGTTCGTTGTAGTCAAATCTCGCTGTTATCTGGACACATTTCATGTTACCATTGTTGATAGTTTTTATAGCACTCGCCGCACCTGTATGGTTTTAGATAGCTGTAATGACTAAAAGTCACTGTTATCTTAATACTTTTCATGTTACCATTCTTAGTAGTCTTTATAGCAGCCGTCGCACTTGTGTTGCTTCAAGTGTCAGTTATGGCCAAAAGTCGCTGTTATCTGAACACTTATCACGTAACCATTGTTAATAGTGTTCATAGCACCCGTCGCACTTGTATGAATTGAGGTATTCGTTCAGGCCAAGAGTAGCCGTTTCTTGCACAATTTTAATGTAGTCTTTCCAGCATCCGGCGCATCTGGAGAGACTACACGCATCTCTCCAGCATCCGACTCATCTATGTGCTTTTGAGCGTCAGTTTTGGCCAAAAGTCGCTGTTACCATAACACTTTTCATGTGCCCATTGTTAGTAGTCTTGTTAGCACCCGTCGCACTTGTGTTGACCTAAGTGTGAGTTGAACCAAAAGTCGCTGATATCTTTAAAAAAAGTGTTACCATTACAAGAAGTCTTTCCAGCATTCGTCGCATTTGTGTTGATTTAAGTGTCAGTTTTGGCCAAATGTCGCTGTTATCTGAACACTTTTCCTGTTACCATTGTTAGTAGTGCGTATAGCAACCGCCGTACTTGTATAGTTTTTAACGTCAGTTATGGCGAAAAGTCGCTGCTATCTTAACACTTCTCATGTTACCAGAATTAGTAGTCTTTCTCTCACCCGTCGCACTTGTTTTGATTTAAATGTCAGTTATAACTAAATGTCGCTGTTATCTGAACATTTTTCATGTACCCATTGCTAGTAGTGTTTATAGCACACGCCGCACTTTTATGATTCTAAATGTCAGTTATGGTCAAAAATTGTTGTTATCCTAACACTTTTTATGTTACCATTGTTAATAGTCTTTCAAGCACCCGTCGCACTTGTGTTGCTCTACTTGTTGCTTTTGACTAAAAATACGCTGTTATCTGAACACTTTTCCTGTTGCCATTGTTAGTAGTGCTTTATAGCCCCCGTCGCACTTGTATGGTTTTGAATGTCAGTTATAGGTAAAAGTTGCTGTTATCTTAACACTTTTCATGATACCATTGGTAGTAGCCTTTCTATCACCCGTCGCACTTGTGTTGTTTTAGGTGTTAGTTTTGGGAAAAAGTCGCTGTTATCAGAAAACTTTTCGTGTTACCATTGTTAGCAGTGTTTATAGCAGCCGGCGTACTTGTATGGTTTTACATGTCAGTTATGACCATAGGTCGCTGTTTTCTTAATTTTTTTCATGTCACCATTGTTAGTAGTATTTCTAGCACCCATCGCACGTGTGTTGCTTCAAGTGCTCAGTTCTGACCAAAAGTCGCTGTTATATGAACACTTTTCAGGTTACCATTGTAAGTAGTGCTTACAGCACCCACCGCACTTGTATGGCTTTAGGTGTCCGTACTGGCTAAAAGTGTCGGTTACCTACAAACTTGTCTTGTTACCATTGTAAGTAGTCTTCCCAGCTCCCGCAGCCCATGTGTGTTTTGAACGCTAGTTTTGGTCAAAAGTCGCTGTTACCTTAAAAGGTTCATGTTACTATTGTTAATAGTCTTTCTAGCACCCGTCGCATTTGTGTTGATTTAGGTGTCACTTTTGACCATAAGTCGCTGTTATCTTGGCACTTTTTGTTACCAGTGTAAGAAGTCTTTCCAGCACCCGCCGCACTTGTGCTTTCAAGTGACAGTTATGGTCAAAATTGCTTTTATGTTAACACTTTTTGTTTTACTTTTTTTTAAATTGTCTTCCCAGCACCCACCGCACTTGTGTGCTTATAAGTTTCAGTTATCTGGACATCTTTCCTGTTACACTTGTTTGTAGTGTTTACAGCCCTCACCACACTCCTGTAGTTTTATATGTCAGTTAGGGCCAAAAATAGCTGTTATCTGCACACTTTTCATGTTCCCATTAGAAGTATTCTTTCCAGCACCCGTCGTACTTGTGTGCCTTTATGTGTCAGTTATAGTCAAAAGACTCCTAACACATTTTCTGGTACCATTATTAGTAGCCTTTTTAGCACCCGACGCACTTGTTAAGCTTTAAGTGTTAGTTTTGGCCAGGAGTCGCTGTTATCTTAACACTTTTCATGATACAACTGATAGTAGTCTTTCTTTCACCCGTAGCACTTGTGTTGCTTTAAGTGTCAGTTTATACAAGAGTCGCTGGTATGTTACTACTTCTCAAGTTTCCATTGTTAGTAGTCTTTATAGCACCCGCCGCACTTGTGTTAGATAAAATGTCAGTTCGGGTCAAAAGTCGCTGTTATCTGATTACTTTTCATGTTATCATTATTAGTAGTGTTATAAGTGTGAGTTATGGTCAAAGATAGCTGTTTTTCTGCACTAGTTTTGATTAACCATTATAAGTTGCCTTCCCAGCACCTAATGCACTTGTGTGCTTTTAAGTGTCAGTTATGGCTTAAGCCGTTGTTGTCTGAACATTTTTCATTATACCATTGATGCTAGTCTTGCTATCACTTATCGCACTTATGTTGCTTTGTGTGTCCGGTATGGCCAAAAAAAGCTAGTCTCTGCAAACTTTTCTTGTTACCATTGTAAGTTGTCTTTTTAGCATCCGCAGCACTTGTGCGCCTTCAAGTGTCATTTATGACACTCGCTGTTATCTTTACACGTTTTGTGTTACAATTGTAAGTAGTTTTTCCAGCACCCGCCGCACTTGTGCTTCTGAGTGTCAGTCTTAGCCAGAGGTCGCCTTCATCTTAATACTTTTCATGTTATCATTGTTAATAGTCTTTCTAACACTCGTCACACTTGTGTTGATTATGGTGTCAGCTTTCTTCAACAGTCGCTGTTATCTGATTACTTTTTATGTAACCATTGATAGTAGTGTTCATAGCACCCACCGCACTTGTGTGGTTTCAAGTGTTAGTATTGGCCAAAAATAGCTGTTATCTGCACACTTTCCATGTTACCATTGTTTGTGGTCTCACCAGCACCCACCGCACTTGTGTGCTTTAATATGTCAGTTTTGGACAAGTTCGCTTTTAGCTAGCACCCGTCGAACTTGTGTAGCTTTAATTGTCAGTTTCGGTCAAATTTCGCTGTTATCTGAAAACTTTTCCTGTTACCATTGTTACTAGTGCTTATAGCACCCGCCGCACTTGTATAGTTTTTAACGTCAGTTATCGCCAAATGTCACTTCTATCATAACACTTTTCATGTTACCAGAGTTAGTAGTCTCTGTATCACCCGTCGTACTTGTTTTGCTTTAAGTGTAAGTTATAGTTTAATGTCGCTGTTATCTGAGCACTTTTCATGTTTCAGTTGTTTAGTTGTTATAGTTTTTTTAGTTGTTTTAGTTGTTTTAGTTGTTTTAGTTGTTTTAGTTGTTTTAGTTGTTCAAGTTGTTTTAGTTGTTTTAGTTGTTTTAGTTGTTTTAGTTGTTTTAGTTGTTTTAGTTGTTTAGTTGTTTCAGTTGTTTTAGTTGTTTTAAATTTTTTAGTTATTCAAGTGGTTTTAGTTGTTATAGTTGTTTTAGTTGTTTTAGGCGTTTAAGTTGTTTAAGTTATTTCAGTTGTTTTAGGTGTTGTAGTTGTTTTAGGTGTTGTAGGTGTTCTAGTAGTTGTAGGTGTTTTAGTTGTTTCAGTTGTTTTAGTTGTTTTAGTTGTTTCAGTTGTTTAGGTGTTTCAGGTGTTATAGGTGTTCATTGTTTTACATGGGTTTTGGGTGTTTTAAGTGTTATAGGTGTTTTAGGTGTTTTAGTTGTTCAAGTTTTAGTTGTTTAGTTGTTCAAGTGGCTTTAGTTGTTTTAGTTGTTTAGTTTTTTTAGTTATTTTAGGTGTTTTAGTTGTTATACGTGTTCTAGTTGTTTTGTGTGTTGTAGTTGTGTTAGGTGTTATAGTTATTCTAGGTGTTTAGTTGTTATAGGTGTTTTAGTTGTTGTAGGTGTTTTAGGTGTTTTAAGTGTTATAGGTGTTTAAGGTGTTAGATGTTATAGGCGTTATTGGTGTTGTAGGTGTATAGGTGTTATAGTTGTTCTAGTTGTTATAGTTGTTTAAGGTGTTTTAGTTGATTTAGTTGTTTAGTTGTTTTAGCTGTTTTAGTTGTTCAAGTGGTTTCAGTTGTTTTAGTTGTTTAGTTGTTTTAGTTGTCTTAGTTGTTCAAGTTGTTAAAGGTGTTTAAGTTGTTTTAGTTGTTTTAGTTGTTTTAGTTCTTTGGTTCTTCAGTTGTTCTAGTTGTTTTAGTTGTCTAATTGTTCAAGTTGTTTTAGTTGTTATAGTTATTTCTGTTGTTTTAGTTGTTTCAGTTGTTCAGTTGTTTTAGTTGTTTTAGTTGTTTTAGTTGTTTTAGTTGTTTTAGTTGTTTTAGTTGTTTTAGTTGTTTTAGTTGTTTAGTTGTTTTAGTTGTTTTAGTTGTTCAAGTGGTTTCAGTTGTTTTAGTTGTTTAGTTGTTTTAGTTGTCTTAGTTGTTCAAGTTGTTTAAGTTGTTTATATTGTTTTGATTGTTTCAGTTGGTTTAGTTGTTATAGTTGTTTTAGTTGTTTCAGTTGTTTTAGTTGTTTTAGTTGTTTTAGTTGTTCAAGTGGTTTCAGTTGTTTTAGTTGTTTAGTGGTTCTAGTTGTTTTAGTTGTTCTAGTTGTTATAGTTGTTTTAGTTGTTTAGTTGTTTTAGTTGTTGCAGTTGTTTTAGTTGTTTTAGTTGTTTCAGTTGTATAGGTGATGTAGTTGTTTAAGGTGTTTTAGTTGTTATAGGTGTTTCAGAGTGTTTCAGTCGTTATAGTTGCTTTATTTGTTTTAAATGTTTTAGTTGTTATATTTGTTTTAGTTGTTCTAGTTGTTTTAGCTGGTTTAGTTGTTTCAGTTGTTGAGTTGTTGTAGTTGTTTTAGATGTTCTAATTGTTTTAGCTGTTTAGTTGTTGTAGTTGTTTTAGTTGATTTAGTTGCTCTAAGCTGTTTTAGGAAATTTAGTTGTTTAGATGTTTTAGGTGTTTTAGGTGTTCTAGTTGTTATAGGTGTTTTAGTTGGTATAGGTGTTCTAGTTGTTTCAGGTGTTCTAGTTGTTATAGGTGTTATAGTTGTTTTAGTTGTTTTAGTTGTTTTAGTTGTTCTAGTTGTTCTAGTGTTTTTAGTTGTTATAGTTGTTTCTGTGGTTGTGGTTGTTTCAGTTGTTCAGTTGTTTTAGTTGTTTTAGTTGTCATAGTTGTTCTAGTTTTTTTAAATGTTTTAGTTGTTTTAGTTGTTCAAGTTGTTTAGTTATTTTAGTTGTTTCAGTTGTTTCAGATGTTTCAGTTATTTTAGTTGTTTTAGTTGTTTTAGTTGTTTCAGTTGTTTTAGTTGTTTTAGGTGGTTTAGTTGTTCAAGTGGATTTAGTTGTTTTAGTTGTTTAGTTGTTTTAGTTGGTTTAGTTGTTCTTGTTGTTATATTTGTTATAGTTGTTTTAGTTGTTTTACTTGTTCTAGTTGTTGTAGTTGTTTTAGTTGTTTTAGTTGTTTTAGTTGCTGTAGTTGTTGTAGGTGCTTGAGTTGTTTTAGGTGTTGTAGTTGTTTTAGGAGTTTGAAGATGTTTTAGGTGTTCCAGTTATTTAAGTTGTTGTAGTTGTTTTAGTTGTTCTAGTTGTTTTAGTTGTTTTAGTTGTATTAGTTGTTTTAGTTGTTTAGTTGTTTTAGTTGTTTTAGTTGTTTTAGTTGTTTAGTTGTTGTAGTTGTTTTAGTTGTTTTAGTTGTTTTAGGTGTTCTAGTTGTTCTAGGTGTTGTAGTTGTTTTATGTGTTATAGTTGTTTTAGGTGTTTCATTTGTTTTTGGTGTTATAGTTGTTATAGTTGTTTTACTTATTATAGGTGATTATGTGTTTCATGTGTTTTAGTTGTTTTAGTTGTTATATGTGTTTTAGTTGTTTAGGTGTTTTAGTTGCTTAGGTGTTTTAGTTGTTTTAGGTGTTCTAGTTGTTTTAGGTGTTTTAGTTGTTGCAGGTGTTATAGTCGTTTTAGGTGTTTCAGTTGTAGGTGATTTAGTTGTTTTAGGTGTTATAGTTGTTTTAGGTGTTATAGTTGTTCTAGATGTTTTACTTATTTAAGTTGTTTTAATTGATTAGTTGATTTAGAGTTTTTAGTAATGTGGTTGTTTTAGTCGTTTTAGTTGTATAGTTGTTCTAATTGTTTTAGTTGTTTAGTTGTTTTAGTTGTTTAAGTTGTTTCAGTTGTTTTAGTTGTTTAGTTGTTATAGTTGTTTTAGTTGTTGTAGTTGTTTTAGTTGTTATAGGTGTTTCTGAGTGTTTCAGTTGTTATAGTTGCTATATGTGTTATAAATGTTTTAGTTGTTTTAGTTGTTTTAGGTGTATTCGTTGTTTAGTTGTTATAGTTGTTTTAGTTGTTATAGTTGTTTTAGTTGTTCTAGTTGTTTTAGTTGTTTTAGTTGATATAGTTGTTTTAGTTGTTTTAGTTGTTGTAATTGTATTAGTTGTTCTAGTCGACTTAGTTTTTTCAGTTGTTTCCGTTGTTATAGTTGTTTTAGTTCTTTAGTTGTTACAGTTGTTCTAGTTGTTCTAGTTGTTATAGTTTTTTTAATTGTTCTAGCTGCTTTAGTTATTTTATTTGTTTTATTTGTTGTAGTTGTTATAGTTGTTGTAGTTGTTTTAGTTGTTATATGTTTTTCTGAGTGTTTTTGTTGTTATAGTTGCTATATGTATTATAAATGTTTTAATTGTTTTAGTTGTTTTAGGTGTTCTAGTTGTTTTTCGTGTTGTTGTTTATATAGGTTTTCTAGATGTTTTAGGTGTTATAGGTGTTTTAGGTGTTATATGTGTTTCAGGTGTTTATGTGTTTTGGTGTTCTAGTTTTTTTAGGTGTTTTTAGGTGTCATAGGTGTTCTAGTTGTTTAGTTGTTCTAGGTGTTTTAGTTGTTTCAGGTGTTATAGTTGTTTTAGGTGTTTTAGTTGTTCTAGTTGTTTTAGTTGTTTCAGTTGTTTTAGTTGTTTCAGTTGTTTTAAAGGTTTCAGTTGTTTAGTTGTTTTAGTTGTTATAGTTGTTATAGTTGTTTTAGTTGTTATAATTGTTGTAGTTGTTTTAGTTGTTGTAGTTGTTTTAGTTGTTTTAGCTGTTTTAGTTGTTAATGTTGTTTTAGTTGTTTTAGTTGTTTAGTTGTTTTAGTTGTTAAAGTTGTTTTAGTTGATTCAGTTGTTTTAGTTGTTTTAGTTGTTTCAGTTGTTTAAAGGTTACAGTTGTGTTATGTAATTTAGGTGTTATAGGTATTTTTTAGGTGTTCTTTGTGTTATATGTGTTCTAGGTGTTTGAGTGTTATAGGTGTTATAGGTGTTTTAGTTGTTCAATTTGTTTTAGGTGTTTCAGTTGTTTAAGGTGTTTAGTTGTTATAGGTGTTTTAGATGTTTTGGTTGTTAGAGTTGTTTTAGTTGTTAGAGTTGTGTTAGTTGTTATAGGTGTTATAGTTGTTTTATGTGTTCTAGTTGTTTAAGGTGCTTTAGTTGTTGTATGTGTCATAGTTGATTTAGGTGTTTTAGTTGTTTTAGGTGTTATAGATGTTTAAGTTGTTTTATTTGTTATAGTTGTTTTAGTTGGTTTAGTAGTGATAGTTGTTATAGTTGTTTTAGTTGTTTTAGTTGTTTTAGTTGATATAGTTGTTTTAGTTGTTTTAGTTGTTGTAGTTGTATTAGTTGTTTTAATCGATTTTTTGTTTCAGTTGTTTCCGTTGTTATAGTTGTTTTAGTTCTTCTAGTTGTTACAGTTGTTTTAGTTGTTTTAGTTGTTACAGTTGTTTTAGTTGTTTTAATTGTTTTAGTTGCTTTAGTTATTTTATTTGTTTTATTTGTTGTAGTTGTTATAGTTGATATAGTTGTTTTAGTTGTTATAGGTTTTTCTGGGTGTTTTTGTTGTTATAATTGCTATATATGTTATGAATGTATTAGTTGTTTTAGTTGTTTTAGGTGTTCTAGTTGTTATATGTGTTTTTGTTTATATAGGTTTTCTAGATGTTTTAGGTTTTTTAGGTGTTTTAGGTGTCATATGTGTTCTAGTTGTTTAGTTGTTATCGGTGTTTTAGTTGTTTCAGGTGTTATAGTTGTTTTAGGTGTTTTAGTTGTTCTAGTTGTTTTAATTGTTTCAGTTGTTTTAGTTGTTTCAGTTGTTTCAGTTGTTTCTGTTGTTTTAGTTGTTTTAGTTGTTTCAGTTGTTTAAGTTGTTTTAGTTGTTTCAGTTGTTTAGTTGTTTTAGTTGTTTTAGTTGTTATAGTTGGTTTAGTTGTTATAATTGTTGTGGTTGTTTAAGTTGTTTTAGTTGTTATAGTTGTTTTAGTTGTTGTAGTTGTTATAGTTGTTTTAGTTGTTCTAGTTGATTTGTTGTTTGAGTTGTTTTAGTTGTTTGATTTGTTTCAGTTGTTTAGTTGTTTCAGTTGCTTTAGTTGTTCCAGTCATTCTGTTGTCTAAGATGTTCTAGTTGTTGTAGTTGTTTTAGTTGTTGTAGTTGTTTCAAATGTTTCAGTTGTTTTAGTTGTTTTAGTTCTTCTGTTGTTCGAGTTGTTTTAGTTGTTTCAGTTGTTATAGTCCTTAAAGTTGTTTTAGTTGTTTTAGTTGCTGTAGTAGTTCTAGATGTTCTAGTTGTTATAATTGTTTTAGTCGTTCTAGTTGTTTTAGGTGTTTAAGTTGTTTAAGTTGTTTCAGTTGTTTCAGTTGTTCCAGGTGTTTTAGTTGTTATAGTGGTTTTCGGTATCTAGTTGTTGTACGTGTTTTAGTTGTTTATAGGTGTTTTAGGTGTTATAGGTGATTAGGTGTTTTAGGTGTTTATTTGGTTTAGGGGTTTTAGTTGGTTTAGGTGTTATTAAGTGCTTTAGGTGTTCTAGGTGTTGTAGGTGTTTTAGTTGTATTGGGTGATATAGTTGTTCCATGTGTCTTAGTTGTTTATATGTGTTATAGTTGTTTGAGGTGTTTTAGTTGTTGTAGTTGTTTTCTTGTTTAAGTTGTTTTGTTTGTTTTAGTTGTTTTAGTTGTTATAGTTGTTTTAGTTGTTTAGTTGTTTTGGTTGTTTAGGTGTTTCAGTTGTTTAGGTGTTTCAGGTGTTATAGGTGTTTTTAGGTGTTCATTGTATTATATGTTTTTAGGTGTTTTAAGTGTTACTGGTGTTTAAGGTGTTTTAGTTGTTCAAGTTGTTATAGGTGTTTTAGTTGTTTTAGGTGTTCTAGTTGTTTTGTGTTGTAGTTGTTTTAGGTGTTTTAGTTGTTCTAGGTGATTTAGTTGTTATAGGTGTTCGAGTTGTTATAGGTGTTTTAGGTGTTTTAAGTGTTATAGGTGTTTAAGGTGTTTAGGTGTTATAGGCGTATAGGTGTTCTAGGTGTTTAGGTGTTATAGTTGTTCGAGTTGTTTTAGTTGTTTAGGTGTTTTAATTGTTTCAGGTGTTATAGTTGTTTTAGGTGTTATAGTTGTTAAAGGCTTTCTAGTTGTTTTAGTTGTTTTAGTTGTTTTAGTTGTTTTTGTTGTTTTAGTTGTTTCAGTTGTTCTGTTGTTTTAGTTGTTTTAGTTGTTTAGGTGTTTCGGTTGTTTTAGGTACTTCAGGTGTAATAGGTGTTTTTAGGTGTTCATTGTGTTATATGTGTTATGGGTGTTTCAAGTGTTACAGGTGTTATAGGTGTTTTAGTTGTTAAGTTGTTATACGTGTTGTAGTTGTTTTAGGTGTTATAGTTGTTTAGGTGTTTTAGTTGTTTTATGTGTTGTAGTTGTTCTAGGTGTTTTAGTTGTTTCAGGTGTTTAAGTTGTTATTGGTGTTATAGGTGTTTAGGAGTTTCAGGTGTTTAGGTGTTATAGTTGTTCTAGTTGTTTTTGTTGTTATGAGTGTTATAGTTGTTTTAGGTGTTATAGTTGTTCGAGGTGATTTAGTTGTTTTAGGTGTTTTAGTTGTCATAGTTGTTTTAGTTGTTTCAGTATTTTTAGTTGTTTTAGTTCTTTAGTTCTTTAGTTGTTCAAGTTGTTTTAGTTGTTTTAGTTGTTTTAGTGTTTTTAGTTGATATAGTTGTTTTTGTTGTTGTGGTTGTTTCAGTTGTTCGGTTGTTTTAGTGGTTTTAAATGTCATAGTTGTTTTAGTTTTTTTAAATGTTTCAGTTTTTCAAGTTGTTTAGTTATTTTAGTTGTTTTAGTTGTTTCAGTTGTTCAGTTGTTTTAGTTGTTTAGTTGTTTTAGTTGTTTTAGTTGTTTTAGTTGTTCAAGTTGTTTTAGTTGTTTTAGTTGTTTCAGTTGTTTTAGTTGTTCTAGTTGTTTAGTTGTTTCAGTTGTTTTAGTTGTTTTAAATTTTTTAGTTGTTCAAGTGGTTTTAGTTGTTTTAGTTGTTTAGTTATTTCAGTTGTTCTGGTTGTTATAGTTGTTATAGTTGTTTAAGTTGTTATAGTTAATTTAGTTGTTTTAGGCGTTTAAGTTGTTTAAGTTATTTCAGTTGTTTTAGGTGTTGTAGTTGTTTTAGGTGTTGTAGGTGTTCTAGTTATTGTAGGTGTTTTAGTTGTTTCAGTTGTTTCAGTTGATTTAGTTGTTTTTGTTGTTTCAGTTGTTCATGTGTTTCAGGTGTTATAGGTGTTCATTGTGTTACATGGGTTTTAGCTGTTATAAGTGTTATAGGGGTTTTAGGTGTTTTAGTTGTTCAAGTTTTAGTTGTTTAGTTGTTCAAGTGGTTTTAGTTGTTTTAGTTGTTTAGTTGTTTAGTTATTTTAGGTGTTTCAGTTGTTATAGGTGTTCTAGTTGTTTTGTGTGTTGTAGTTGTGTTGGGTGTTATAGTTGTTCTAGGTGTTTAGTTGTTATAGGTGTTTTAGTTGTTGTAGGTGTTTTATGTGTTTTAAGCGTTATAGGTGTTTAAGGTGTTAAATGTTACAGGCGTTATTGGTGTTTTAGGTGTTTAGGTGTTATAATTGTTTTAGTTGTTTAAGTTGTTTAAGGTGTTTTAGTTTTTTAGGTGTTATAGTTGTTTAGGTGATATAGTTGTTAAAGGTGTTTAAGTTGTTTAGTTGTTTTACTTGTTTTAGTTCTTTGGTTCTTTAGTTGTTCTAGTTGGTTTAGTTGTTCTAGTTGTTCAAGTTGTTTAAGTTATTTTAGTTATTTTTATTGTTTTAGTTGTTTTAGTTGTTCAGTTGTTTAGTTGTTTTGGTTGTTTTAGTAGTTTTAGTTGTTTTAGTTGTCTTAGTTGTTCAAGTTGTTTCAGTTGTTTATGTTGTTTTAGTTTTTTCAGTTGGTTTAGTTGTTTTAGTTGTTTAGTTGTTTCAGTTGTTTTAGTTGTTGTAGTTTTTTTAGTTGTTCAAGTGGTTTCAGTTGTTTTAGTTGTTTAGTTGTTTTAGTTGTTTTAGTTGTTCTAGTTGTTTTAGTTGTTTTAGTTGTTTAGTTGTTTAGTTGTTTTAGTTGTTGCAGTTGTTTTTAGTTGTTTTAGTTGTTTCAGTTCAATAGGTGATGTAGTTGTTTAAGGTGTTTAGTTGTTATAGGTGTTTCTGAGTGTTTTAGTAGTTATAGTTGCTATTTTTGTTTAAAAAGTGTTTGAGTTGTTATAGTTGTTTTAGTTGTTCTAGTTGTTTTAGCTGGTTTAGTTGTTTCAGTTGTTAAGTTGTTGTCGTTGTTTTAGATGTTCTAATTGTTTTAGCTGTTTTAGTTTTTGTAGTTGTTATAGTTGATTTAGTTGCTCAAAGCTGTTTTAGGAGTTTTAGTTGTTTAGATGTTTTAGGTGTTTTAGGTGTTCTAGTTGTTATAGGTGTTTTAGTTGTTATAGGTGTTCTAGTTGTTTCATGTGTTCTAGTTGTTATAGATGTTATAGTTGTTCTAGTTGTTTAAGTTGTTTTAGTTGTTTTAGTTGTTTTAGTTGTTCTTGTTGTCATAGTTGTTTTAGTTGTTTTAGTTGTTTTAGTTGTTTTAGTTGTTCTAGTTGTTGAAGTTGTTTTAATTGTTTTAGTTGTTTTAGTTGTTTTTGTTGTTTTAGTTGTTTAGTTGTTGTAGTTATTTTAGTTGTTTTTTAGATGTTTAGGTGTTTCAGTTATTATAGTTGTTGTAGATGTTTAGTTGTTCTAGTTGTTTAGTTGTTTTAGTTGTTTTAGTTGTTTTAGTTGTTCTAGTTGTTTCAGTTGTTGTAGTTGTTTAGTTGTTGTAGTCATTTTAGTTGTTTCAGTTGTTTTAGGTGTTCTAGTTGTTTTAGGTGTTGTAGTTGTTTTTTGTGTTATAGTTGTTTAAGGTGTTTCATTTTTTTTTGGTGTTATAGTTGTTATAGTTGTTTTACTTATTATAGGTGTTATATGTGTTTTAGGTGTTATAGGTGTTTAGGTGGTATATGTGTTGCAGGTGTTTTAGTTGTTATATGTGTTTTAGTTGATTTAGGTGTTTTAGTTGCTTAGTTGTTTAGTTGTTTTAGGTGTTTTATTTGTTATAGGTGTTTTAGTTGTTGCAGGTGTTATAGTCGTTTTAGGTGTTTTAGTTGTAGGTATTTTAGTTGTTTTAGGTGTTATAGTTGTTCTAGGTGTTTTAGTTATTTAAGTTGTTTTAATTGTTTAGTTGTTTTAGAGTTTTTAGTAGTGTGGTTGTTTTAGTTGTTTTAGTTGTTTTAGTTGTTCTAGTTGTTTAGTTGTTTTAGTTGTTATAGTTGTTTTAGTTGTTTAGTTGTTTAGTTGTTTTAGTTGTTGCAGTTGTTTTAGTTGTTTTAGTTGTTTCAGTTCTATAGGTGATGTAGTTGTTTATGGTGTTTAGTTCTTATAGGTGTTTCTGAGTGTTTTAGTCGTTATAGTTGCTTTATTTGTTTTGAATTTTTTAGTTGTTATAGTTGTTTTAGTTGTTCTAGTTGTTTTAGCTGGTTTAGTTATTTCAGTTGTTAAGTTGTTGTAGTTGTTTTTGATGTTCTAATTGTTTTAGCTGTTTTAGTTGTTGTAGTTGTTATAGTTGATTTAGTTGCTCTAAGCTGTTATAGGAGTTTTAGTTGTTTAGATGTTTTAGGTGTTATAGGTGTTCTAGTTGTTATAGGTGTTTTAGTTGTTATAGGTGTTCTAGTTGTTTCATGTTTTCAAGTTGTTATAGGTGTTATAGTTGTTTTAGTTGTTTTAGTTGTTTTAGTTGTTTTAGTTTTTAGGTGTTTCGGTTGATTTAGGTACTTCAGGTGTAATA